>CABFOQ010004057.1:41548-56405 GCA_900660455.1 Gephyroberyx darwinii | reverse complement strand
CACCACCAACTGCATGCTGTGTGTGTGTGTGTGTGTGTGTGTGTGTGTGTGTGTGTGTGTGTGTGTGTGTGTATCTATCTATCTATCTATCTATCTATCTATCTATCTGTCTGTCTATCTATCTATCTGATATATACATCATGTTATATTTTCTATTCTATTCTATTCTATTAGATTAGATTATAAGGACGATAACAGTGCCTTCCCATTACTGCTTCAACCCCTATTCACATGACCAATGGGAATATCCAGTTTTGCCATAGTTGCTACAGGAAATTCTTTATTATTTTATTGTAGTTATTTACACCCAAATGCATTCTTGACTCTCTCGCTATAATGTATTTAGGTGGAGACCAGCACTCATGTAGCACATACTCATAAACGGGAGCATTATAATCTTAGGCTGTCCCCTGCAGGAGTTTGAGTGTAGAGACTGCAGAGGTGTAAGCTAATGCACTGATCTATCACTGTTTAACAGCTCCACCTGCCAAGTAGCCTACCTAATGTTATACATTACAACGCTAATGGACTTACTGGTGTTGGTCATTGAAGCTCACATTCAGTTTTTCAGGTTACAACAATAGTTGACGCAGTGAAGGGCACTAACCTCATTTGAAAGCCCTCAAAGGGGTCAGGGGTTAGGGTTGTCCCTGGTAAAACACCCAATCAAAAGCCATTATCATGTGTCATGGTTGTAAATTCAGACTTGTCGCTGTATCGTAAAGGGTATTGCTGGACCGTCTGCCACATGCTGTTAGAAATGTGTTGTAGGTCATAGACAATTGTCAACCACATGGACACTGAATAAGTGCCCTATGTGGAACCTGTAGCTAGACTCTAATGAATCACTAAGCCCCGAATCAGTGACAATGTGACAATGCTGAAATTATATCTGGGATCCTTTGAGAATGTGACCGATATATCACTACAAGTAAATTTTAGAGTTTGGGTTACTATTTTTATTCATCAAGAGCGATAAATGGAATGGAATCGGTGCAGAGACATTACATTACTCACATATTAACACAGTACATATTGATACGTGGTAAAAGGACAACAGGACCTGTTCCCTTGCAGAAGTTCAAAAAGGTCAGTGCAGCACGTACAATAGACAATAGACTATATCACCATCACTAGGAATCGAGCCCAGGTGACAAGAGTGGGAATCTTCCTTATCACTCAATGTGTTCTCATATCAAGTTCATAGTTCACACACAGTTATGAAATGTATGGCACTGAAACATGAGGTGGAGGTCACGCGAGTGCAACAGACTGTATTCTCACATAGAACATAAAACCTTGCCCTAACCATCAAGCGTTCATAACTTTTCGTAAGATATGTGCGCCCGTTGTTGTGGGAGCACAATGCATTACTACACCAGCAGCGCAACCTGCAGTCTCTTTCAACTGCTATGCTGACGATATCTGGCCCTAAAACCCAATGAACTGAGCAAAAGAAAAAAATGTTCACATTATCAAGTGCTGGATACAATTATACCAAAGCAAATCTACTCTATTTGGCTCTTATAAAGTACGCAAACTTGATTTTATCTTTCTTTTATTGCCTCTGTTTTAGACCACTGCAAGTCTATTTACTCCTGTCTCCATCAATAGTTTCTAATGGCTCCACCTTGTACTAAATGCAGCAGCTAAACGTCTAGATCACATCACCACAATGTTAAAAGTGTTTCACAATGGTTACCTTTTAGTTTTACTAGTGATTTGGATTTTGAACCTTAATTATGTTATTTTATATGATTCCTTATTACAATTAAGCCATAGGTTTCATTAAACAGCACTTTGTAAACTATGTATAGTGCTTTGTGTGCTTATAGATGATGTTTATTATTATGAGATTGTGCTTTAAGACCAAGTTAATGAATTGAAATGAATTTTAGGCAACTCAATTTCTGAAGGATAACCACATGAGGGCCATTCTCTTTATTCATTGATTAATTTGAAGAGATTAAAATTGCATTGCTATTCACTCCAGAATTGTTTGCTCATTGTGGGCATGTCATATATTCCATTAGATTACTGGAGTAGTACAATATGTGCTCAAAGAGTGTGTTTTGTTGTAACAGGGGAGTGTGTGTGTGTGTCTGTCTATTTGTGAGTTATAGGGGCTGAAATCATTAAAGCTTCCTATCTGACTGAGGGCAAAACCAGCACAGCAGAATAGGCTACAGGGTCTGTGGTTATTGATCTGGATGTGTGATTTCATGCTTGGCATACAACTCGTATCATTCACAGGATATGGCTATGGCTAGAATGTATAACAACAAAGTTTCATGTCATGAACAAAAGTGTTTAAAAATATTGCCCAAATGGCGTGACATTTTGAGGAGCTACACTATTTACAGTCATTCATCCATTTGAATGCCATGTCCTCTCCAGCACTGGCAAAATGATGCAGTTTGCTCCTGTCCACTAAATGATAGATTGAAACTGTTAAAATTCTAGCAAAACTCGTGCCAGAGACGTCTGTCATAATCAATTTCTCAGCACCATTCAAAGTCATCCAAGGTGCAGACTACGATAGACTAAACTCTACTAAACTCTCCATGCACCAGGCAATCTGCGTGACGGTATGACAACACTATATATCCCAGCAGGCATGTTGCCTCTGATAGCATTTCAATAAATGTGAGAAGTCTTTACAGTGCTTCTCTGACCCATCTTTGGCATGCTTTGCACTCTTCACCTTAGCAAAGGAGATCTGCTTAAGGAGTTTCTCTCTGACACACAGCATCTTTAACAGGATTCAATTGAGTGTAAATGTCAGCAGGCTTTTCCAGCACCTCCTATGGAGTTTAAGTAAAAATGTCATTTGTAAACTGTTGACCATATGGTGGGTGCAATTAATAGCATAGTGTTGCTCTGGCATCACTCCAAAGAGCTTACATGGGCAATGTGATGATAAACCATGCACCCCAGCTAGTTAGTGAGATAGTGTGCAGCCAAATGTCAGCATTGTTTAATGTGATTGTAAATTGGCTTTGGAAAAGAATCACAATCATGTTGTGAGGGTGAAATCCACATAATTATATTACTACCATATGTGACCGATCAGAAAACATCTACTGCAGGAACTACTGCCATCATATAATGTGTGCGAACATTTCAGTCATTTGAAATGATTTACTGTTTCACTGTGTAACAAGAAAGCAATCACAGATATCACAGTGTGTTCTATTAATTGTCAATACAAAGCTATCAAAGTCTGTGACCTTAGCCCTGTTTCATATATAGTAATAGCTTGTTATAACCCACAGAATAATGCACACAAGTTGTAAGCCTGAGGGAGCAGAGTGGCCTAAATACAGCTCTGGTAACAGAGAGCACACAGCTACAGCCAGACACATCAGCCATCCAGATTAGTTAAGTCAGCACAAAGTCATTTGGTTTTCAACTGTCTCTCCAGTCAGTTTACTTTCAATCATTTTCTTTTGAATGTATGTTAACATTTTGTCAAACAAACCACCCGCAGATGCAGCGATACGAAAACAAACAGGATCTCAAATTCTGTACACACAGTGAAAGTGCCTGAGTTGTAAAATGTGGAAGAAAACTGAGATGCTGAGCCATTACATTACTTAGCCAATCAAAGAGAGATATTATCCATGCAACACAGGCTCGACTTTCCTCATAATGTATCTGGAAAAAGCCAAGCTTTGCATATATGTTTTATTCCTTTTGTCTAACAGCATATTAATTCATATTCTAAAGGCTTTAGGGATTGTCTCTGCATCTGTTTACTTCAGTTTGTTCTGTTTTGCCATCATAACTCAGAGCTAGAACCTGTGAAATTGGATGTGGACCTTTCCAGGAATGTGACGGCTTGCTGCGGCTCTGCATTTCACATTTAAGTTGACATTAGGGCCAAAGCCTGCTAGGGGAATTGAAGAGTGAACAGCAGAAGTGCTTCGATGCATGCGCAGCCTCGTTTTCCTTGAGCAGATGAAGAAAATTAAGTTTGGCATTGGATAATTAAAGATGAGAAATCCAGTGGTAAACAATGTCTTCAAATGTAAACAGGGTGCTGTATATCTACTGCCACGATTTAGTCTTGGTCGAGGATCAAGAGTTCTCAAATGGAATTAAACTGTGTGATAACAAGTTGTACTCCCTGATGGGGTTTTGTGCAGCAGATCAGACTGCGGCCCATTTCCTTTTAAAATCACAACTTGTGTTTAGCCAGTGTCACACACAGAGAGCGTAAACCCCAGGGGACTATTGTGCAGTGGATAAAGACTGGGATTAATAATGTAGTTTTAAGTGCAGTAAGTGTAGCCGTAATTGCCACTATCAAAACAGACCACACAGACTGTATGTGACAAGCCAGTGTGCCTGACTGTATTCCAAGAGCAATTTTAAATGCGCTGAAGTAATATATGAAGAAATTGAAAATTCCTAAAATTAAATCAGGATATAGTGCTTTGTGATCTTGTACTCAAGGTCAGGCCTAGAATAACTGCTCTAAAGTAGTTCAGAATGGTCCGAGGATAAAAAGAGCACATCGAGTGCTATAAAACTCGACTGGTAGCCTTTCATATTTCAGTGCTATATTATATTTATCATCCAGTGTGGTTTCAACTGAGCGCTCCAAACCTACCAACGTGCCACATTTTTCAATACAGGCTTTCATTTTATTCCCCCTAACTTACAGACCTCCAGGTAGCGCCTGTCGGTTCAGAACTATGTTGACGACAGATGTTTCACTTTCGCAATTCATCTCATCGTCAAGGTCCAGCACCTGTAGCCAGTGAGTCCATCAGCATGAGAGATTCTCACAAGGTTGAATACAGAGGCCGCTGTGTCTCAGCGGGGGCGATCACACTGTGGAAGGATGCCAGCTTTTTTCTTTGGGGCAGCTGAGTGGACAAAAGCAAGCTGTAGATGTGTCCAACCACAACACCTATTTGGTTAGACAGCGCTGAGTAATCACTCCATTACAGCTTGTCCACAGCAGAGCACCTCTCTGCCTTTGGCCTGTATGTGATAACTACAGAAGCTGCCCGATCATAACGTCAGTGAGTGTTGTTGGCTATATTTCAATAGGAGAGATGCTTCTTTTGTTTTTGTTCTGGTTTTTTTTTACGTTTTGGGTTGATTGTTTCCCTCGTGATATCTAGTAACTGTGGTTGTGGTTGTGTGTTTTCAATGTAATGGTAATGAATTAAATACATAAAAGTCTTGAGGTCCTGTCGATCCTTCACTGAGGCTCTTTCTTACTGACTGAGCTAGCCAAACTAATCTTAGCAAGTCAGAAAATGCTGAGGCCAAGCATTACCTTGAACACTGTCAATATCAACATCAAAGCCACATCATTCTCTGTGACGGTTCTCTTTCATCTATTTTATCCAAGTAACGCAACAGCAGCTCTTTTGTCTTGCCTAGCTAATTATTGCAAATAGGGAGTCAGTCTCACTCAGTGGTTTCCATGACGCACGTGAGCCTAGCACCTAACCTTCTATCGACCACATAGCTAACATTGCCTGGTAACCATCTATCCTGGGTATCCTGAGGTCCTGGGTTCACGCCTGGTCACTGTCAGTGGTTACATTAGTGTCAGAAGGGGGATGGTGTGGTAAAGGCCATTGGAGAGACGTGTCAAAGCAAGAGCTGTGGTCTGAAGGATGCCATAGTTGAGCGTGGGACACACTCTCCCGTCTGGTGGGGATAGTGTAGCGACCCTGGAAGGACCTGCTGTTGTTAGTGGTAGCGTCATTGCTTGGAGAGCATGAGATCCTGGGTGTGTGCCTGTTCCCCACTGGACATTACAATACTTGCTGAGGGCACATAAGGCAAACAAACACTAATATACCATAAACCAAGTCAATTACATTTTCAGAAAAGCATGAATTTTTGCTTTGTTGCCTTAAAAGCCCCTATCTTTATATAACTTACATCAGTTTGATGCTACTTACTTTGATGTATACCAGAGCCATCAAGAGTCTCAGGTTTTTGTTCCAATCAAACACTAGAGCAGCTGATTTCACTCATGAGCACTCTTTGTAATCAGCTGCTATAGTGTTTTGTTTGAATGAAAGAACTGTATACACATGGCTCTCGATGGTACATGGTTGGAGACCACTGATGTGTGATATGAATTTATCTCATAAAGATATGTCAGCCTAAAAGATGGGTAAACTCTATTCTATGTGTAAAGTGTGTTTAGGTGGGTTTACCCTCCAGCGCATCTCTGCTACTTATTAACATTACTAGCATTAGCACACTCTGTTGAAAGAAGGGAAGCTCAAGGCGTTTTCATGTAGAGGAAGGGATAATGACTCTTTGCTATCATTAGCCTCATCACTTCAAGTCAAAAAGTGAGATATTTCTTGTTTGCAGATGGCAGTAATTGCCTCGCAAAATCATTATTTCCTGGGTTCTTGAAACAATGAAAAATTGTGTCAATGCATTATTGAAAAGAGTCTGTTGGAATAAAAGTTCAGCTGTCCATTACTATATTGAATATGTAATTAAATTGTCACATGACGATCCTTTCTAAAGTATCCTCATTAGGAACAAAAATTGAATCAAAATGACGTTGTGTAAAACAGATTGCCAGCAAATGGAGAAAATAATAAAAGAGAAAGTCTCTGAAAACCCAGTAATTAGGAAGCCTTATTTGAACAGCACGCTGGTAACCACGGGGAGCTAAGGTGCAGCAGCACAGATGAATATTAATGCCAATTTGATTAAACATTCCCATGTCTTCAACTGCAGAATATCCCACTGGCAAAGCACTACAGAACAAAACAAATTAGCCTGGCAATTTGAATTATTCATGTTCTGTTTTCTCCAAACATTTCTGGTGTCTTTTTCTGCCGGATGAGATCTCCACAACAGATGTTTTCAAGGACAGAACAAACATCAGAGTTTTTACCCACTGACTTGCAATGAGTTTCCAGCCACTTTCTTTATAGTTGCAAATGCCTCTAAAACAATGAGTGAATTGTGGCTCAAACGCTCTCCAGAGACGTTTTATATCGGCATAAGTCATTGTGATAATCTATCACTATCACAACAATGCCTTTGATCTTATGTCAAATGATGGGTATGACATTTTAGAAAACAGAAGCCCAGTCTTAACTGCTTGCAATCCTGTCCCCTACAACTGCAGAGCACCTACTCTCTAAATGTAATATTTACTGCCAACATTTTGCAATGATACTAACACACAAACTCAAGACTGTTGATGGTGTTTTAGATGCATATCCAATATGCTGAGGGTTGCAAGGTAAGCACAACTAAATACTAAACCTGAAGTAAACAGCAGCCATTTGTGTAAAGCGAAATATCATGACGCGTGTTGCTACTTCAAAACTGATCCAAGGATTACACTTCTATTTAGATGAATGATGAAGTCAATGAGAAGCCTGCATGGATCCAATAAGCAAGTTACATTTTGGAATTGTTGCTGCTGTCCAAATAAGTAGCATTGAAGTAAATGGTGTTTCAGTTCGCTAATCATGATTTTAGTGGACTAATTCAGACTTATGCCACAGCAGAGCACCTCTCTGTATGCCAGTCTGTAACTGTGTTTTTAACAAAGGAACAAGTAAGGCAGGCTAATTGCAAGCCAAGAGTAACTTTTGAGGTATCATAAAGCACATATGGCAACTATCTTACCAAAATCCAACTCTTAACTTGCTCTAAAAGGAGATGAAAAAATTGGAAACGTAGCATGTCCATTGCTTATAGCTCTCCTGATTTAAACTTGGGCTTTCATTACATGCTTGTAATTGTGTTGTCCAGCTGTATTTCACTTTGTTTTAGTTTAAAGCAAGACTTCGGTTGCTGATGAAATAATACTGTTGGTCATAGAGATTTTTGCTCTGACAAACGTTTCCCCTGGCAGGATGTGAGCAGGTTTGACCCACAGCAACTTCTTCCTTTCTAGATCTCTATAGTACAGACTATCCATGCTCGTAGTCAGGGACCCAAACTATTTTTGTCATCTATTTTTGTCAGTTGTCTGAGGTCAGTATACTACAATAGTTTGACCTTCATCAAAGTAGACACCAAAAAAACCCACTATAGTAAAGCATTACAATAGGAAAACACTGTAAAGTGAGGCTGTTCTGTGAAAAAGCTGGCATTCAGTTTGAAGATTGGACAGTTCGGTACAGTGCAATCCCCTAAGCAAAGCCCCACACTTCCTGCATCTATAAATAGGGTTACTTGGCTGCCTTTCCTCACACAACTCCTCTGTGGCTGCTGTTCTACCCAGTAGCATGGCCTGCCACAGCAGAGCACAACCATCCACCGTGCTCTGATCCAGCATGCAGCGCTGGTGGTCGGCTCCACTGACATACTGGATCACGTCAGCCCCAGACACGGCTCCAGGTTTGCTCTGACCTCAGGCCTGCAGGAACTTTGACAAAGATATGGACTGGGGCACACAATCCAAGGCGCTGTGTGAGACATGTTTGCTTGAAAAAGTTTTACATCTGCATACATATCCACAACGCTATTCTCATCTGAGTACACTAGATTTAAAACATCTAGTGGTATTTCTGCAATATTTGATCATAATAGTGATGAATGATATTAAATGTATATATTATGTACATTCAAAAGACAGCAGGTTTGTCTTTCATGTAGTAAAGAACTGGCTTGTATTTCACCTAGAGCTCCTGCTCCCCAACAAGGTTGTCTTTTCAGACACATTAAAGCAAATGGAAGCAGGATTTATGTATTTATTTCATCAGGAAAGACAATGAAGAACAAATTCATATTTACAAATACAGCCTGACAAAAGACGAAAGGCCTCAAAAGGAGAAGAGATTTGCGAGAAAATAAAAACTATATGAATTAATAATTCAGACAGATGCAGCATGGAAGGATAAGATATGACACTTGAACACAATATAGCAAATACCAAGGTAGCTACTGGGTAGCAGCAGAAAGTAAAAGAAGTGTACATCGTTAATGGAGGTGTTACATATTGGGGGCATCAAATAACAAGATAGGTTATAGGGATGTGAAAGAACAGTATGTTTGAAGTAATGGTATTCATAGAGTCCTTGAAAGAAGACGCAGGGAAAAAATTGTCCAGTTTTAGGGACTATTGTGGCATATTCCAGTCACTGGCTGTAGAAACTTGAATGAGGACTGGCCCCAAGAGGACTTGACTTTGGGGACATTTGGCAAAATGTGATAGGCAGAGAATGTATCACGGGTGAAGGCTGAAGTTTGTAATAGGTTCTCCACATAGGGGGGAGTCAGACTATGTGAGGTCTGACTTTGGCTATAGAAAGTTAACACAGAATACAGAATACAGCGGTGCGCTTTGTAAGGAGCACTGGTGGAAAACCTGATGGGTGTTTAGTGTCACGTTGCTCAGGATTGCTCTTCTGTCCTGTATATCGCATTACTATAATCTAGTAATACTGAGGTGATCACCTGGACCAGGGTTAGTGTTGCAAAGTGAAGGATGAGCAGTTGTGGTATTGAAACTCAAGGCAAGATTTGACTTTTATCAGCTGAAGTCACCCTCTTGACAATTCACCAGGCATTTCAAAGTGTGTGTGTGTGTGTGTGTGTGTGTGTGTCTGTGTCTCAGAGGGCTGTCTTATGAGTATTTAATACAAAGCTTAGCGATGATAACACTTGATGAATCCTATTAACCCTTTCTTGAAAAGGCACCGATTCAACCAGACAAAATTGTGTCATCTGCATACAAATGGATGGAGGAACCACCTGCAGGTTCAGGAATGTGTTTGAAATGTATATTGAAAAAAAGAGTAGGACCTATGGACTGAGCCTTGACACTGACTATTCTGACTTGACATACTGCTCTCTAACAACACAATAGCATTTTCAGAACCAGGGGGACACACCAAGGCAATGCACATTTGCTAACTCAAGGAAGCTAGTGGCACATCAGTGTTTTGGGTCAAGGTCAGTGGTAATATAACCAAGGACCTTGAAATGTAACCGGATACACAGAAAGACTTGACTGTGATTATTTATTTGCATGAAATTTCAAGCTCCCCCAACCACACACACACACACACACACACACAATTCTTTAGACACCAGCAGGGGAGGCCAGGGAAGGAGGCCAAACCCCACATAAGGATCCAGTGGTCTAGTGCTGCATGCTGGGAGGCAGGGACAAGTATACAAGTTATACAAGTAAAATAGCTATGCTAGGCTGCCACCCACTTGCTGAGCTGGATCGCTTATTTTACATGCCATTAATTCTGAATTGTTAATAAAATGCACTGGGGGCTTATTGATTGCTTTTTATTACCTCATTTATTTCATGTCTTGTCCGGATTGCTATGCTCTACTAAATTATTCATGAGTTTACTTCTGTGTTGTCTCGCTGCTGTGCCACATTTTCCGCATTGCTGAGGCAACTAAAATGCACAGATGCATTCATGCAGGTTTCACATTAAAACATTAATTTTTTACTTGCCTCATGGATGGAACAACAATTTTGCATCATCCTGACAGTTTTGCATCAGAAACCTGTTCTCACTGTTTTGATGTCAATTTGCTATATGTGAAGAAACATCAATGGGGCAGTAAGTGCTGGTGGACAAGATGTAACTCAAGTATTTATATGTAGATTATTTTTCACTACCTGTGTGCATATGCTGCCATGTTAGGAAATGTGTCACCATTGCACCATTGACTGTCCTACTTAACATGGGAGGTAAGCCAGATGTCTATAACCTAATTGCCAAATTGACCCTATTGTTTTGTGATACTGTTGAAATGAGTTCATTGTACAATTCATAGTGTTTTGGGGCACATAGGCTGTTTCTGGAGCTGTTAAAAATGGTCAACTCACACATATATATATAGATTCACAATTACAACTTATGTTCTTCATTGTCTTCAAGGATATCTTAATAAAGAATTTGTGCAATTGATCAAGTAGAACTCTGAAATGTTGGAAATCATGTGCTGTCATCTTTGACCACATCGCCCTCTGCTGTTAAAAAATCAAAATACAAAATAGAGACATTTGATTTTTTTTTTTCCTCAGTGCTTTGATTTGCTTTTAATGACTCCTGATTATTGATAATACAATGCAGCTTTTAGCAATCCACTATTTATGAGATATTTGTATGTTGTTATCTGCATTAAATCACAAAAGCAAGAGTTAGATACAGATCAAGAGGGACCAAGCCTCAAAGATTAAATATATTTGGTGACAAATGTATTTTGTTTTCCTTTAAAACTACCCAGGTAAGAGACATACTGGGGGAAGCTGAGATGAATTCCACGATACATGAAAGTATATACATGTTTATGTACAAAATAACTATAGTGTCAGTGACACTACTGCTGATTGTAGGTTTCATTCAAAGGGGGAAAAAAGTGTACTACTGTTACATGAAGGATTTCTTGGACACCAAATAATGCTTTGAGTTAATCTGTATCAAATATGTTCTCTTTTGTGCATAGCCTTACATGTTGTTTCTCTCCACCCCAGAAATAAGCATCAGTGCACTGCTGAAGACCCCATAAAACATGCTCTTTATAAAGAAATGTTTGATGCATTCATTCTCTGTGTTGCAAGATGGATCACCTCTCTACTAAGCAGTGTTTCTCTGCAAATTGTTTTTGATGCTGTTCAGAATACAACAGAGCCTGGAGTTTATTAGTATTTCCCCACTGTTCTCTAACCTAGAGGCTTCAAACTTTGAACGAACACAAATTTTATTAAACTCATGACAACATGACAAATTGTCCAATTATCTGGTTCATCATGATGTTTATCAGCATCCATCCTATGATTACAAAGCCATTTTAAAATAGAGGCTCTACAAATATCAAGCATTGATTTATCAAGATTTGTCTATAAAACGTGTCATGAACTTAATGTTTCAATATTCTCACATAGCTCTTACACCTTGACAAACTCAAATGTACATTAAGATTTTTTGAGGGCAATACTAAAAAGGAGTATTTTCTTGAAAATTGAAAAAGTCTCTCTAGTTGATGGTAGTTGGTTCTTTTTCTTCACTGACCAACTGCCACATTGAATTTTGACCTTTGTCCTTCAGTCTCTATAAAATGTTCTGACTTTCTGCCTACTGTACTAAACCGAGACTTCAATGTTTGATGTTGTGTACCAAATCATTCCACCCCTACCAAAATACTTTTGTAATAAGTCAGGTAAAACACCACTTCAGAGTTTGCGATATTAAAATACTTTATTAAATCACTGACAAATAAGACATGGCACAAATATTTGGTCGTGATATATGCATCTATTGGCAAGGTCAACAGTAGAGTAGAATCCCATTAAGGTGTTAAAATGCAAAGCACTTAGGGCCATAACTCTGTTATTTTGACTTCCCCAAGTGCGTTGGTTGGAGCGAAGTTCTACAATCATTTGCTTTTCCTGTCAGGCTTCTCTTTGCAGTCTGGCTAGTCAGCTGACATATTGATTAGTGTTTGAGAAATACAGCCACATTTGTCTATTTGATGAATTCATCATGTTTCCTCTCAAACAAACAAAAAGGTGTGAGAAGTAAATTATGACAATTATTACCCTGAGAACATTTTTTTGTATCTGCTGACAAACAAATAAATACGTTTTTTTCTTTACCTTTACCTTAATTGTACAAAAAAAAAACAGTTTTTCATTGATTTGGTGAATACTATTTTGAGGACCAATTTTGGAGGGGAAATATTATTCAAAATGTCCAATTACAACCTAAAGAATTACTATAACATATGATAGGAAATTTGTTTGCCAGTGAAATTATTTAGTACAAGCAAGAGGATGAATGCTCTGACCAACCAGATTATTCTATTATTGGAATTGTATACATCCACATAAACTTCCTAAATTTCCTTTCCACTATGTTAGATTAGTACTTTTTTCCTGAATGATTTAGCAGCATAGTAAAATGTGCACTAAAAAATATGTTTTGTAGCCCTGTATATCCAATATCCTCTGTAATAAACAGTCATCCATCTGACAGACACACTGTAATACAGAAGATGTTGTGACAGCAATTCTTAAATCTTAGCAATCGATCTAATGGTGTCAAATGTAGGCATACTGTCCCTGCATTGGGTATCTATTCTGTTTATTGCAGGCTTACTATGCCATATGAGTTGTTATGGGACAAACATGGAGGTGTAGCATGTACGCAAACAAAAACACTTCCCAGGCTACTCATAGTGACTGCATTTTCTTGTGCTCCCAACAGCATCAACCTTGCCCACTTTTGCTATAAAACTAAAAGTAGATTTACTTGCTCAAACTAACCATCAAGTCTGTAATGATGCACTTGTGAATTAGCTGTGTGGACCGTCTGTGAATGGTCCCACACTGTCCTCCTCAGCGGAGTCCTCGGAGCTGTTGACCACTGCAGCACTGAGAGTCTGGAGATCCTCCAGCACAGACAGGAGTGTCTCTGACAGGATACAAACAGGCCTCTGGTCAGATCAGTAGTGGCATGAAAAGAACATGAAGAGTCAACATGACGCTATGGTGAGTGAGGTTACCTTTGGCAGGTAGCTGGGCTTTGGCTCCCACACCAAAACTCCTCACTGAAGGTCTTTCTCCTTGTTCCCTGAGAGCAGCAGCGTTTGGAAGGGCCGCTGTGCGAGCTCTCTTATACTCACTCAACAGCTCTCTCTCATGGACAGTGGCCTGCAACACAAAGTTCACAGAAGGACAAAAACATTGAAGCAATGGAAATATAGTCTTCTGAACAAACTTACTTTGCCCAACCTTGAGTCTTACCAGTAGCAGGTTTTTGTCCTTCTCCATCTCCTTCAGTTGTTTATGTAAATCCTGTACCTCCTTCTTTGTATGTTCACTCTGCAAATGCTGTGCTTCTTTCATCTGATCCCGTTTCCTTGCTGCCTGTCTCTCAAACTGTCGCAAAGTCATAACTGCAAGAGACAGAGCAGTAGCCATGGAAAATGCCAGCACACTCCACAAACAATCCCAATCATGAGATCACACTCAGCATCAAAGTGACCTCTCTACCTGCTTTGGTGTGCTCTCTCCTGGCAGTGTTGACTTGAGCCTCCATCTCTCTCAGCCTCTCAGAACAGCGATCCTCTATCGCAGACAGGGCTGGAGAGGAACAACAAACACAACAATCTCACACTACACTACATCCCATTTTCAATTTACCTCAGGGGACACACCAGATTTGAATACATTTGTCGGTAAATCTTCACACAGAAAGTGGGAAATAAACACACATAGATTTCAGGTTAACCAATCATTACCATGTAGGCATGGTAGAGCAGAAAGGCTTCCAACAAAGCACGGTGGCAGTAGGCTACAGGTTAGAGAAGTGGGCTTGCACAAATGAATACTGAGCCAATTTAAAAGTTGTAACTTCAATTAAATAAATGCTACACTGTGGATTTGATGCATGCAGTAGTAGAGGTTACAGAAGTAGGCTTGTGACCAGAGTTCAAATCCTTGAACCGCCTGGTTGGGGAAAGTGAATTATACTACTGTCAAGGTGTTCTTGAGCAAGGCACTTAACCCCCAACTGCTCCAGTGGAGCTGTTCAGTGGCCATCAACAGCATATTGCTCCCAGGTGTGAATATGTGGAACCATATAATAATCAAGAAGGGTGTTGCTGAAAAAGAGCATTCGTGCTAAGTCAACTTTCCCTGGATAATGTTAAAAAAAAGTAATGCTGTTTTAAGTAGGCCCTGCCTCACCCTGCTCGCTCTGCTCCTGCTGGCTGAGCAGCTGAGAGCGGAGTTGCTCCAAGTTGACCTTGCTCTCCTCCAGCTGGATCTGGTTCTGCTGCAGTCTCTGCTGGGCCTCCTCTCTGCCAGCCACAGCCTCGTGGACCTCCACCCAGCTCTGTTCCAACTCCTGCTGCTGCTGCCTCAACT
>CABFOQ010004057.1:6336-41415 GCA_900660455.1 Gephyroberyx darwinii | reverse complement strand
TGCTACAGATAAGGCATAATAAGGTGTAGTGACTCATACAGATTCTCACACTGTTCTCTCAGATCAGCCACAGCTTTTTCAATGAGCTGCGGGGTTCTTTGGAGCTCCTGTGCGAGCTTGTCCCTCTCTTCACACACCAAGTTGAGCTCTGCCTGGAGGTTGCTGATACTGGTGGGGCAACATGGACAAGAAAGCAGAGAAAATAAGCAAATAAAGTAGTGAGATAGATAACCACTGAGACAAAAGTCAAATACAAAATGAATACAAACATTGACTATTTTTACATGCGGCATAATAATCCCCTAACAGCACTGATCTTATTCCAAATGAATACTGGAGCAGTACGACAAATCTCAACAGAGTTGAAACAGATGTTTCCCAATTCTTACCTCCTGCTTTAACATTCCTTTTTCATGCCTTTGCACTATGAAAACTGAGTTTTTAGATATGTGCTGTAGAAATTGTATTATTACAATTCTCTGAATTATCCATTATACATGAGAATATTACCAAATTTTAGGCATGCAGTAAAATACAATATTGCAATACTTCTACAACGCGTGTTTTATTAAAATTTTAAAAGTTAGCGGCAGTTAACAGTTAATACATTCTCAAAATGAACTGGGCTGTGCACTTATGCTGTAAACCGTAAACACAAACAAACTTTTCGCTTATATTAACAGTTAATACAAAGCAACTTTAGTCAGGTTGGATAAGGATTAATTTTTATATTTTTAAGCGTAGCCTATGTGTGAGCATGATCGGTGAAACCTCGTACCTGTCGGCAGCCTGGTCTGTCAATTTATTGGCCTGCTGCACTTTCTGCAGAGCCACCCTCCTCATGATCAACCCTGTGATGCAAAACATTGTAACTTTCCACACAAAAACATAATAAATCTGGTGTGATAAATTCCATTTAATCATGTACAGTTCAAATTGAACCACTATAATCACTCCATCAACTTGCGGTACAGACCATACCTTGGATTGTCTCTACTCTTCTTTTAGCAAAAGTTAGCCTCTGGGTAAAAATGTTGAGCTTTGCTTGAGCTGCGTCCACTTCTCCCACCTTGGCCTCAAATGACAGACTGAATCTATGAAGTAGAAAAATGTGAAAATGCATGAGGAAAATACAATACTGTAATGCATCTGTCAAAATTAACAAAGACAATTGCTTTAATTCCTTTTTTCCCCCAATTCATCCTCTCATTGTGCATTCAGACAAATGTGTGTCTACCTCTGTATTGCCTCAGTCACAGTCCTCATTTCAGCCTCTGCTTTCTGACTCCATGACTTCAGCTGCAAATTTTCCTTGTGAGCCTGAGCCAAGTCCTGTTTCACTGTCTGGGAAGACAAACACACATCCACAAATCAGAGTATCTCACACAAATATAATGCTCAATTTTGAGAATGTTTCTCCGTGGCCAGGTGTGTAATCGAAACCTCAACTGCTACTGTAATAGAATGTTTTCATGTAATCAGAGACCTCTGCTGTTGTAAAACTACACGGTACACATCACCTTCCTAAGCTGCCACAAATTCATTGTGCATCGGCAAAACTTACAATAACCACGCAATCATATGTCATGTTCTGATACTAACCTCCTTGGCCACTCTCTCCAGGTCCAGCTGAGCTATCCTGTCATCCAGACTGTGTTGGAGCACACTGACCTGGTGCTGCTCTTGTTTGAGATGCTGTTCCATGGATCTCACCTAAGACAGACAATAATACGCTGAAAACTATTCCAAACACAGAGGAGATGCTTATCCTGTGGTATAATATGGTACAATTGTAGTTTTCCTACTTTTGAAAGACGTTCATCCTTCTCTCCTCGTAGTTCAATGTCCTTTGAGCGAAGCTGGACGCATAACGTGAATACCTTCTCTCTCCAGAGCTTAAGCACTTGAAGGCCTTCAGAACGATTCTTCAGTAGTGGATCTGACAATGTCTACACACACACACACACACAGACACACACACACCTTCAGCAGATGCTTCATATGAGCAAGTGACACTAGTACTCGCATACATTACATTACATTACATTACATTACAGTCATTTGGCAGACGCTTTTATCCAAAGCGACGTACAATAAGTGCATTCAACATAGGTCGGTAAGAGACATGGAAGCATAGACATGGAAGACTGACTGACTACATATACTGACTACAATTTTCAGCATTTTCAAGGCGACAACCTGCTTGAGTGAAACCATTGTCAGGGAGGGAGGTTTTGACTGAAACTTGAAATTGACTGAGGAACAAACACTCACATTCTTCACCATTTTCTCCTCTTGTAGGGCCAATATCTCATTCACAGAGTTAAGTCTGACTGTCAAAAGCTCTGTGGTCATCTGAAGAGCCGCTTTCTCCTTGTTTAGCCTCTATAAAATAATGATGGTTAGAATGATGTACTACAAATATCCCAGCATACATGATAGCATGAATTACATTATTATTCACATTAAGTTAGCAATTTTATGCTTAACTGGCTCCACAACAGATTCTTTACACTATTGAAAGGAGCAATTGTTGTAGAACGCACAAGCTTGCCATTTTTTCAAGCAATTACTTAACCGTGAATTGATTTTAATCAATGTTGTTGATGTTGTCTCCACCTCAACAGCTTCAGTTAGTCTCTCGTTCTCTCCTCTCTCTGGGGAAAGTTGTCCAATATAATTTCTAAGGCTCTGCAGCGTTGCCGACTGTGTCTCAAAAGCCTGTCCCATTTGGCTGAAAAATGCAAAACAACATCCAATAAACGTCAGTGAATCGGCGTACAAACTGCTTTAGAAGTTTAGTTCCCATTAAGTACAGGACTGGGATTAAAATCCATTTAAAATTGAATGTGGCACCTTAGATGTTCTTTCAGCCCATCTCTCTCAGTAGACACCTCCACCAGACTGCTCTTGAGTTGCAGCACCTCTGAGGTCATGGAATGAAGTCTGTCCTGAAGTTCACTGTTGGTTTGTCTTGCAGTGGCCAGCTCTGCACTGTAGGTAGCAGTCAGCTGCTGCAGCTAGAGTGAACAGAGGCAAACAATGGAAAATTCAGGATAAATATTAAAAATAATAACGATGTGATACCTTATGGATCCCCATATGGCAATTCTCTTTTCACTTGCCCCCTCCAGAGGAAAGACAGTGCAAGGTCAGCTACAGAATAGCACTGCTGGTAATGGTAGGGATTCAGTGTCTTGGTCAAGGATACGTCAGCAGGGCAGATGCTTGCTAACACAGGGGCTAGAGTTGAAGGGTGGTCTCCCAACTCATTACACCAGCCTGATCCCTCGAGTACTTGTAAGGCCTTAGTAATGGCATCATTTTCCTTGAATAGATTCTCCACAAACCTCCGTCCCCTGCTTCCTCTGTGCTTCCTCCATTTGCTCTGACAGTCTAAGAGTCTGCTGTTTGGCCTCTTCCCCAGCCTGCAGCCTGACCATTTCAGCTGTCAGAGTGAGCTTCCGGGCCTCTTCTGTGCTCCTCTCTACATCCCTCCTCAGCCTTGCAATTTCCTCATCAGACTCCCTCTCTAATCTTTGAAGCTGCAAAGAAGACGATGGTATTGTTTAATTCAAGGTCAAATGTTTTAATGCAGAACAATCCATCATATGTGAAACTGAATGTAGTGAAAGTGATTCAATCAAAGCTGAAAGCAGACTACAAGCTGGTATGAATTCAACTTTCAGATTTTCGCAAAATGCCTCTAACTCACAAATGACACTGGTTGACATCAATGACTGAACTGTTTAGAAGCTAGACAACATTACCTGCGAGCCAATTTTCTCATTTTCCTCTCTGCTCTGATTGAGCTTCACTCTGATTTGGCCCAGTTCTGTCTTGGCCTTACATAGCTCATCACGCATTGCCTCCATTTCATGACTCTGTCTGCGGTACAGAAGTTAAGGAGTGTTAAGCTTGTTCAAAATTATGACAAATGTCTGTAATGTTTAGTCTAATGACCAACATAATATTGGTGTAGGCTAGAGGACAAAACCATCAAATTCCTCCATTGCAAAGCAATTTATATACACTACAAAAAACCACTACTTTACCACACACTCATATTGCATACCTGTTTATGGCACTGTCTTTGTCTCGCATCTCCTCCCGGTCTCTCCCTGCAGTTTCCTTCAGTGCCTCCACCTGTCCCTTCAACCTCTCAGCCTCAGCCTTGTGCCTCTCCATTTCCAGTCGCCACTCTGTCTCCCATCGGGACCACTGCTCACTTCTCTCTAACGATCTGTGTTTGAGGAAGAACAGCTGCTCATGACGCCAATATTCCTGCCAACTGACAGAAGTTAATGGTAAGAATTATTGCCAAAACAAGGTATATTGTGTGATACCTTGCCCTGGAGTCTGTAGAGTGATCTATAGGGTTCCTTCCTCTTATGCTGTCTCCTTGGAACATCATGATCCTCTGATTTTCCTTTCGCAACTCCACGATTTCCTGTTGGGCCTGAGAGATGGCAAGCCATGGATTGGCAGGGCTAGGGTCCACCGTTGTCGCTGATGTTAGGCCTGGTGTTATCCAGGAGATGGGTGTTGTCCCTTGGTTCTGAGCACCTCTGACCACTCCAGTAGACTGGACACTTGATGTGAAATGCGATGGGGGCATCAGGTTCTTCTGGATATTTCCTAAATAATATAATTTTAAGTGAATATGTCTAGCATACATGTATGTATACTCAAGATGCATGATTCTGACACTGTATATTCTCTCCATATGTTAGATATGTTCTATGAACCATATGCGCCTGTCCCAAATCTCAATGTCCATCACATAAAAACACAAGACTGTTGTTATAGTAATGAGGTCTCTCTTCACTCTCTATTAATCATTTTATGACAGAGTTTATGGAGACTTGAAGCCTTTTCACTTTGAGCTGTGAACAATGCCTCCAGGCCAGGGCAATTTTCCCTCCCAACAAAATAAAAACAAACTTCGTCTTCATGTTATTAGCTAACGCAGACTTCATGTTATTAGCTAACGCAAACTGACTCCACAACATTCCAACGTTAACGCTAACGTTACACGCCAACGTTAACTAGGCAGCGTGTGCTCACCATTTATTGGGTTAACGGTATGCTAGTTCGTAACGTTACCATTAACGTTAGTTACTTGTGACTGCGAGCAAGAGATGTCAGAAGTAAAATACAGCTAGAAAAAGCCACTTACTTGAAACAGGTGGTGCAGTGAAATCAGTAGGTACCGTCAGCTTTTCTTTCAAGACATTTCTCTCCATACTTAACGCTTGTCATGGGAAATCATAATGAAAGTGAACATATGTGTTAAAACATATGTGTTTGGACGCTTCATAAATGTTTGTTCTCCCGCGGGTCACGTCACTCGTCGTTACCGTAGTTACAACGGCAGCCTCCTCAGCTCTCGACTTGAACTAGTTTTGTAAGCTAACTTTTTGGAGTTCAAACCACACATTGGTTAAACTATCAATAACTACAAAGCCCACAAATAACATATCTGCCCCGAACTTACCACCATTACAATGAATTATCTAACTGAATGTTTTACACTCGCGCAATGCATCACGGGACAGACGAGGGAATTGCGGAAGTCAATATTTTTGTTGCAGAGGGGTGGGGCGTGTATGTGTTTGACTGGCACATGGTACAGCTGTGACGGGAGGTTTCAAACTGTAATATCTGGGACTCCCAGTCATACAGTAGGCCAGGGACCCCATTCTGAAAATTTCTGTAGTTGGATATTATCTATAGCAAAAAGGCATAGTCTGGTCTACTTTTGGTGGGGAGTTAATAGTGGAGAGAGTGAAACCTACCATCAGAAAAGGCATTATTATACATTATGTCATTCAGTCGATGTGCTGCTAACCTCCAGCAAATGAAACAATGCCTGAAATGAAACCATTCAATATTTTGCTGGGGACCCCCCAGGCACACCCTCAAGAGCCCCTGGGGGTCCCTGGACCACTGAACCACTGCTGCTTGAGTTGTGTCAAATATTTTGGGAAAAGCGGAAAACTATTGCAGGGCAGTTAATGGAAGCTTGAAGGGTAATTGGTAATTGCATTAGTTCATTGAATTCTTGGGCTATGGTGTATGTATTTACATATGCTACCTCCAACTGTAAATGTGATCATATAAATAGCTTACAATGCATGTCTTCCATCTGTAGATCATTGCCAGTGATGAACATGTTGCACACATTGCATTCTGTATATGTTGTAAATTGCAAACATACACTCAATTGTATATCTGATAACAAGGACACTATATCTTTATTTATTTGTGTGTTGGATTATTCTCAATATGTTCTTTTGTTGTAATTATTTGTTGTAGTATCTTCAATACTCTATTTGTTCTAGTCTTACCTATATTCTGTTCTTTACTGCTGCCATGACCCACTTTCCCCATGGGGTTCATTAAAGTTTCATCTAATCTAATCTATTTATAGTCTATCATATGACAAAGAGATATCTCTAGGTTGATTTATTTACACAAATGATCAAATATATCAACACAACCTGATGATGCTATACAATGAAATAAACAAAACATTTAATTCTATAAATAGCTCAACAAAAGGCAAAGAAGGTACAGAAATATGGGTACATAGCCAAGAAAGGCAAGCAGGACCAGACCGTGGATTGTTTATCATATCTACCAGTGCATAATGTGATGGGAGATTTGTTTGAGGGGAGGTGGAAGCACTGTGAGTTGACGGGGGTTGCATCTTCACAGCACTTGGCGGCGTTGCAATAGCTCTTGAAGTACAAAGCAGAGGAAAAGAAGGATCAGAAGGGGCTGCTGGAAATCCAGAAAACAAAGGCAATACTGACCCTTATCAGAAAGAGGGCAGAATTAAGATGCAGCTCAGTTTCCTTGGAGGATTCTATATAAGAGCTAATGATGGTGGAAGCTGGTCAGATGTGTGATTTAAACTCATCGAAAAGAAACTTATAAAGGATGTATTTCAACTTTCAAAATTGAGAGACAGTAGCAAGCACTGCCTTGTGACCGGAAGGTTGCTAGTTGGAATCTCTTCATCATCTGGGGAAATCTGGGCATGCGTGGCAGAATAAGAAGCAGTTGTTATTGTTGAGGCGCCTTTGAGCTAGGCACTTATTCCCTAACTGCTCCAGTGACGTTGTGCAAACAATGGAAGACTGTGAGCGTATGTAACTGTGATTGTGTACAGTCCCATGGCATATTTGTGGTTTTGCAAACTACAGTTAGTCGGTAAAACAATTTAAAACAAATTAAATAAAAGTGCAAATATCAATCACAATTAATGTGAGACAGTTTTGTGAATTGATGGTGCATGGGTATTTAGGAGTTAAGTGTTGGGTGCCTGACTGACATGAATTTGCCTTTTGATGCCCATGACACCATGGCAACAGCGCTGTGGGTAAAAGAGCGTCTATGCTCAATCAACTTTCCCCGGATAAATAAAGCATTCTTCATGTTTTATGAGGTATGTCGAGGGTGGCAAGGTGGCAGAGTGCGAAGAGAGACTGTCCTTCAACTGGAGGACCTGTGTTTGGTATGCATCTGCCCTGCTGAAGTGTCCTTGAGCAAGGTGCTGATCTGTTCATCTTGAAGAAATTGAACACGGTCCTATGTTCCTTTCACCACGGAATGTGAATGCAACACTAACAGCGGATGCCCTGGCACACCCATGGCCATGGAAACTGCTTCATGCTTTATCTCCCCAGTCACGCTGATTCAGCTTGCACTTGAGAGGATACATGTGGAGAAACTGTCCATGACTGCAAAATTCTGTCTTTAATTAAAGCTTCTACTTTTCAAAATGTATTTTTTGGCTATATTTGCATGTCACATGGTTAATAATGGCAGCACCCCTTGGGCTATGCATTTGATGAAAGGTGCATGTCATAAATCAGTTGACCCCTCTAAGAACCATGGTTTAGTAGTGTTTTAGAAGCCCTGTTAGAAACACTGGAGTTTGTGAGCTGGAATATATTATCCTATAAAACTATCCTATAAGACTTTCAGCCAAACAGCTGAGCAATCTCCATGCTTTACCCATCCTATCAAGTTTGCACCAGACAGCTCCAATATGATTTTATGCCCCAACATAGCATATGGCCTAAACTGCCAACCATATTCTATAAACCACTGGTATTAATCTAGGCTCATGTTCACCCCTCCTTTTACTGAGGAAAAACAGAGATTACACACCTTGTGCCCTGTGTGTGAATTACATAGGATAGATCCAGGCCAGATGCTCCAGTAAAAAAAAAACTTTCTTTGCTTCACTAGCCCAGCAAGAAGCAGACCAGTCACTAGGCAGCACTTCTCCATGGATTATGGATACAATCTCCCACAGCTCCTGCCAATGTGCATGTACACTCATCTGGGGTATTGCAATATTGTGGGCATTAGTTAAGAGGATATCTGAAAAGGATGTTTACTCGACTGGCAATTGGACTTCACCTCATACATGTTTATGAATTTCTACTATATGGATATAGCGGCTTCCAGTATGGCATTTATATTTGCTTTTTAGCCATTTTGCAGACCCTTATCGAGGAAGTCTGATAAAACAGTAGAATAATAACATTCCTAAATCACCAATATTACAAGCAGCCAGTAGTAAAGAGTGCAAGGGTCAAAACAACAGTATAATACCTGTAATAAATACTACTAATAATGTAATAAATACTGTAATAAATGTATGCAAACTGTAATAAATACTCCTGTGTCTCTATAATATTGTCTGAAATAGAGATGTTGGGTACAGAAAGAAGCAACACTCACATTCAGTTAAACAAGTAGACAGTCTCCATGTGTTACCCATCCAAAGAGAATGTTGGACAGTGAGTGTTAGGCATATAGAAAGAAGCAACACTCACTGTAATATATTAGATAATAACCACTGCTGCAGCCTTCATGCCTTACAGCTGTCACTGAAAGGTTCTCCAGCCTTGGGTCTTTGGAGATGAGATCCCAATAGTGATGTGACTCACCACTCAGGGCACAGGGAGGCTTATTTTATAGACTTAACGAGTAGAGCTTATTAGGAATTCAACTCAACATATTACATTAACAAAACACCTGATGGAAAAGAGACCACAGAACAGCGATTTCAATAATTGTTCTCTTAATTCGTTTCATAATTTTCCTGCACCATTTTCTGCAGGCCTATGCCAATCACATCTAATTGATTCGCTGTTATGCTGTAATTTAGCAAATAATGCCTCATAGATCTTATTACCATGCAGCCCTTCAATAGACCTACTTGTTAAACGAGTTTTGCCTGAGCACAAAACATGCCTGTATGTGAGTGCTGTCCGAGGTCAGGATGGGTAGTTAATGGTTTCTAAATTAGGATTTTGTCGGTTGTTGGAGGGTGAATTCAATGCACTGGCGTATCCCGGTGGTTGCCTAGAAACGCGCTGGCAGTGGGCGCCGTACAGATCTCTATGGTGGGCGCTCCATTAAAACCGTTGGCGCTCCTGACCTTGGCGTCGTGAATGCGCAAAGCACATAAAGACTGTGCGAGGAGGATATTAATTTTAAACAAAGCGTTAAATCAGGCAAGAGGAGTGAAGATCTCCGTGTTTCGTACTGAATCAGGGAAAATCTTACAACATTGACGGGCATGGTGATAATGAAAATCTCGAGATGGAGCGCATGTCAGCCCCTATGAAAGCAGGTGAGTTAAGAATTTCGTTTTTTTCCGTGGGATGAAGCTTTGTTCAGAGTGATTACTGACATCTAGGCTAATTATTCTACTTAAAGCTATGAGGTAACGTAGTTACAATTTCGTCATTTTCTCAAACATTGTCACGTCCTAGACCTAGATTAAACAAGCTTCACAGTCACCAACATATGGTAGCGCACAGACTACAGCAGTTGTCGAGGCTATCTGGGCTGTGGCTTGCTTTCCCGTGTAGCTCTGGATTTCTGTGTCAAATTGTAAAGCTGTCTTCATAGTAATTGTGGTACCTGCTCATTTTCGATAACCGATTAGCCTGCATCAACCCTTTCCCCTTTTAATTGCATTGCTGCGTAAGGGAATTTGGGGAATCCAGTAAAACGGTTGTGAACCACACCAGACTAATTACAAGGGCATTGGGAGCCCATCACTGTTGTGTGATAGACTATGTGTTCACAGACGTTTTCATTTCACGGACCCCCAAAACAGACAGACATTAAGCCTCGGACCCCCATTTCATAAGATGTTATCCCAAGGACCTCTATATGGAAAGATTTCTGTTGTTGGTGATTGAGTATTGAATTGTATAGCTGCCAAGACTCTGGAGATAATAGTGGTGAGAGTGAAACCTAAGACTAGAATAGTCATTGTTATAATTCTCCACATGGGATGATTTCCAGTGAGATAAATCATTTTGAATTAAACTATTGCTCATTTTACCCTTGGAAACCCCTCAAGGCCTCCTGGAGGTCCCCAGACCCCACTTTGAGAACCACTGTGATACACTACGTTTAAGCATTTACCTCAGGCCATGGCAAAATGGTTAGGCTATAAAACATTTTTATATTTAAACATGTTACCCATAAGGACGTGAGTTGGGCTAAGCATTTTATTGCCAGGAAACATTTGAAAAAATGTTATCTCTTTTCCTATTGCTGGGGGTGTTGCCTATCTACATTGCCCAAATGTAGATAGGCAATGTAGGCAGTGTATCAGAGTGTTGGCTGATGTTTATTGCATGGCCCATTTGGTGTAGGCTGAAATCTTTTGCCCACAATTGTCCCATGATAGACCACAAGTTGGTAATGGGGTTGAAGCACACACCTGGATATTTTATAGTACAAACTTCGACGATATTCAGTAAGCCTTGCATATATCATGAGTAGGCCTAAGTTGTGACTGTCTGCATTAATATCTATAAATTAAGGTAAAATTACAATATACAAACATTTGAACCTAGCTTTGGTCCAATGAACTGACTTTGAATTGCATTGAATTGTAACTCTAGGACAAATTGCAAAAACTATAAATTAATGTGTTATTTTAAAGGGTAATACTTCTTATTTAATAATTCATAAGTATTATTCCTTTGATGTACAGCCTAGACTAATCTCTGATGACCACTGTACAGCCCGGAGTTGCTAATTTGACAATGAATTGAAGCTTGATTTTGTCTGTAATTTATATCAAGATATAGAAGTGCTTTCAGTTCCAAACCAGAAGATGCACCCTAATCTCCAGAAATTTCATTTTAGGAGCCATACATCACATAACAGATAGTCGGCAAAACAAGTTCTGTCCTTTTTTGGTTGTGGGGGGACAGTAGTGAGAGTTAATTAATACAGACAAAACTGACGTAGGGCAGACAAATAACATTTAAAAAATTACCTTAATCAATATTGCCACCAGAGATTAAAGAGAAACTGATATAATGTCTCATTTTTCAAAATGAAACTGCAAACTGCATTGATGTGAATATCAGATAACGTTTCTGTGTTGCACCTTTGTAAAAGTGAGTGAGCTGCCTTTATTTGTGTTTGTGTTTCTGTGTGAAATCTGCTAATTTGAACAAAATCTTCCGGGTAAAGAGAAAATCCTCCAGGCCATGTCTACGATCATCAGCATTGTCTAGCTCAAAGGCATGGGGAAAATGAACATGTTAAATTTACCCACAGGTTCATACTGTGTATTAATTGAAATAGCAATTGTTGCTTTACATGCACAACACATAAAAATTGAAAGTGATGTCCAATATTAATTTACGAATTCTCATACACCCAGATGGCAAAATGATCTCCTGTCTCAAGGAATTAGTTGATCAGTTTGACAGAGATGTTCACCTGCACTCCTTCACAATACTCAGGGCAGCACACATCAATAACTGTTGAGGATTTTGATTAGGTTAACAAGCTTGTTTTTGCTTCGTTCATTGACAAGCCAGTGGAAACCTGATGTCTAACAACTTGTGCTTACTGCTACCCCAGACTACAATAGACAAGGGGTGAATTTGTGCCCTTCTATTTGCCAACAGATACACACTGATGAACCAGCAAAGACATTTAAAATGAAATTACCATTGTAAAGCAGGTGGCTGAAGGTACCACTAGCTATCACCATTCATCAAAAGGAAGCTCTGGTAACTGTGGTTGTGTTAGTAAATATGAGAAATGCAAGGTGACAGCTAGCGTCTTTACATCATCGAGTCCCGCTAGCATACTGAATTTAGTAATAAGAAAAGCGTGGTGTCTACAGGATTTTATTTAGGTAAGGCTGTTTTGTAGATAGGTAGTTACCCAATAATCTTAAATACTGATAAAAATGGATGTAGTGTTGAAAAATAGAAACAACAATTGAGCAGAGGTCTTATGATACTCCACAGTAGATGAATACAAACTTGTAGCTTGCAGCTTGCAGCGCACACAGATTATAACAAATCAAACCCTCCAAAAAGAAGTTCCCTTTGTTCCTTTTCTTCAGGTGAACCACTGCTCTCTTGAGTATAAACTCCCATTAAGTGTCTCAATTAACTTGCAATGTCTCCACTTTATGGTGGAGGGCTGTTTCATGCCATTGTGTTCCCATTAGACATGCTTGTTGAAGGAAGGTTTCACACTTCTATTATGCAAGTCAGCAGGAACAGTGTCAGTGTTGCTTAGACACCACAAACCTTCCCTATTTTTGATTTAATTTATATGACGACTTTAAAATACATTAATCAATTCTCTGAGGTGTCACAATAATGTCAGAGACATTTACAATCTCTAATGCCTAGCGAAGAATTCTGTCTTTTTACAGCTATGTTTTGTCTCTTTTACATAAGAGAAAGTGTGCAGCATCGCTCCAACATCGCTGCAGATGGGTTTATCAGTTTCCCCTCCCATTGGCTCCCCCAATAATACTTGATATCTGTTTTCAGTGATCTCTACATGCATTCTCTTCTGTTAAAACGGTGATCAGCTTTGAAATGATACACAGGATGTGGCATAAAGATGATGTGCTTATCTAGACATATATAGTCAGAACCTCCACATACTACTGTAATTAAAATTTGGTATATTGTGATTTCTAACTATTTGCACACAGTTTTGATGTTTACTTGTCTTATTTCTCTGGTGATCTTGTTTTCAGATCTGGGTACACTGCAATGAGAACTGAAACTGGGGTGTGTGGATACCTGTCTGAGGTGTGTTTGGATTTGATAACCGTTGGAGCCGGAGGCACAGTGAGTGATGTCAGTTTGACAGGGCCAAGGCAGAGGCACTGAGAGGACACTACCGTGTGCATTTGTGTTGTGCAAGGGCACTCTCTTGCCCAGACCATGTGGCTGGCTACATTTAGAGACCATCTGTTGCCTGCACACCTACTACATCAGCAAGGGACTGTAACCATCACCCACTGTGCTCTTCTTTGGTGGATATTATGTTCCTGTTGGTCATTCACCAAGGCAACAAGCCAGAAATTCTATCCAACAGTGACCACCCAATTTGGGAAGCTTAGAGGCCTTAGGGTTCCTGTGCCTAGTGAGGTGCTTAGGCCTGTTGATCAGTATCTGGGGGTTTCCTATGCTGCCCCTCCCTTGGGTGAGAAACGCTTCATGCCCCCAGACCAGCCCTCCTCTTGGTCAGGGATCAAGAATGCTACCCACTTCATGCCTGTATGCCCCCAGAACATCCACAACACCGTGCCAGAGATCATGATGCCCATATGGTTCACCTATAACCTGGACACAGTAGCCACATACATTCAGGATCAGAGCGAGGACTGTTTATATCTGAACATCTACGCTCCAACAGAAGATGGTGAGTTGGTGTGGTAAAATGGACAATGGCTATTCATGTCCATTTATCACCGTTGATGTGGCTCTGGTGTCATCTTGTGATCATCATAGTGCATGCATATCACCACTGTCCATGCCATTGCTGCCAAGAAGGCTGATTTACCATCCAAAGCAATGTCGTCATATTCTCACTGTATTTATAATCCTAATATTTGAAGAAATAAAAACATGGGTTCATGTATACACCGGAAATAATACATATTTTTTGTATGGTGGCAACTGAAGACATTGTCCCCATACCACTGAATGGGTCTCTTGTAAAGAAACACATGGAGATGTGGAACTAAACATACCAGAGGGTATGCTCTCTTTTCCCACTAATATACATCCAGTGAAATAATGCAAGGTGAGCTCTTTTTTGAGCATTGATCTGTTTAAACAAGCAATAATTTTATGCTATATGAGACTTAAATGATGAGACTAGCATATCTGAGCATCAAAGGCAAAATATGAAGAATTAATCAGGAGAGGTAGCAGAGCCACCAGTTTCTTACTTGTTAACAATCCAAAATGACTAATTCTTCATATTTCACTAAATCAATGTTTTTTTCAACCACATCTCTAAATCTAAAAAGGCCTTGTGTCTGTTGGGGGTCTATTAGTGAGGTACAGGAGGATGACAAACTGTTTTTCCCTCTCTGAATGCCCCACCTATGTTTGTGTATCGATTAGTACTGTAAAGCCAAACTAACCAGGCAAGGGCAAAATTCAATTTGGCTACTGTGACTCTGTAGATCAGCAATACAAATGCAATAACATAGAAATACTGTATCTTTGCTGTATTGACAAACAATTTCCTTTAGGTCAGTTAACTTCAAGGCATCAATTAAACATGGCTTCAAAGGATATAACATTCCTCAAAAACATTCAGAGAATTGTGGTGCAAAACATTCAGCCCTCAGAGTCGGCTGAACCGGGTTCAGCTTCAATGTGTAACCACTCTTTGACTGGCTTTTCTATGGTAGCATAGCAACAACCGATAAACAGCCTGCTTGAAAGGTAGCTGTCCAGAATGGTTCAACCCACGTTTTCAAAGCCTCCAGTCTGAGCGCCATCTAAGAGCCTAAGACCTCCCACACACTCGCAAGCAGGTTTATAAATTGTTTTTTTAATTTAACAGAATTTTAAATGGCTTCATGTGGTGGCTTTCCTTAGACTATCTCCATCATCATCTACTTAAATGTGCCTTGTGCATGAGACAGTACCACTAATGATAGCCCAATGTCCCTAAAACATTGGCTGCCGTTGTCTTAATCTTTTTCACTTTCTTAAATATTGAATACTTTTTTTTTGCACCGTGTCAAATTAAAACGTGTTTTTGCAATCTCATCTAATTGATATCTATGGCTTGATACCCTACCCAAGTCAGTGTGCAGGTTCTTGCTTTGTTTATTGATTATTGATTATTCAACCATATGCCTCATCATCAACCATGACTATCCTGAGGTAGTTCAAGTTATGTGCCTGAAGAGCCAACATGATAGTTTGTGGGAAAATATGTGAGCTTACCAAGCAGAGACAAAAGGTGTGTGTGTGTGTGTGTGTGTGTGTGTGTCCACATGCCATTCCTTAGAAATATCTAACAAGTACATGTTTATTTGATCATTACATACTCATACATCTCTAAAGATTTTACATCATGTCATCTACTTTTCCGAAAGCAGAGCGAGCGAAGAGCGCAACACATCTAGATGAGCTATTGTCTTCTTTTTGCTATCTCTTACTTTGATGGATTTTTCAGATTTTGTCAGATTGATCGGACATCACGTTCTAAATTATAGGCTCAGTTAAACATGCGATTTTGAATTCTGTACTTCTTTTTTTCCTCATGTGAACCCCAGGGACTCAACACAAGAAAAAGGGGGCGGCTTTCTCACATGGTGACAGTGATAAGTCTGAAGGTATTTTTTTTAGAGCTCAAAGTCTTGATGCATGGATTCTTTTTGTTCTTTTTTGAATTTTGGTGAACACAACTCTTGCTTGGAAGAAGTGGAATAAAAATAAAGTTTTGGTTATTTAATTATTACAATGGTTTTGATTTTACTGCATATTAGCAGTGTCTCATTGATTTGAGCACGATAACCAACCTTAAGGGCTCCACTTCTACTGCCATGGATTTTGATTGCATTATCTATTTTGCCGTCTTACACTCCTTCTTGAAGACAGTACTTAGTCAATATCACAAATTGGCCTCAAAACATTGAATCTAGGATCCCCTGAGTCTTGTGCCGTTCTATAGAAAAATGTACATCTTTGCCATCTTATAGTTCTTGCTTTTAGATAACAAGAGCTCTGTGGAGTACAGTACATTTCTAAATCAGAATCATCTCTCTTGCCAAGTGCATTTATATGGAACAGGGTCAGGTGGACTGATGCTCACAACACGTGAAGGCAGACATTACATCACAACTGAAAATCTCCTTCAACAATGCAAAAAGGCCAAATGCGGTCGTGAATGCTTCCCAAATACATTACGGTGTTTTCTGTGCCTGTGCATGCATATAACATGTTAAACTGTAAATCGTCTTATATGCCATCGTCACTTAAGAATTACAGAATGTTCCTCTCAACTGAGATCATACCATGAGTCAAATCTGATATTTGTTTCAATTTGTATCTATGATCCGGAGCATTACATTTAATGACAGCAATATACAGATATGGTGCAGAACATATAAAGCTCCTCTAATTCTCCAATTAATCCTCTATTTCTTAATTCCTATGAAACATGCTTGGTCGAACACTAACATACACAAAAACTGTGAATTCAATTTTACCATCTATTCATATAAACCTTGTGAGAGTGTATACTTATCATGCATTTTTAATGTCATTGGTGCTTCCAAACCGCAGACCTATCACCCTAGCTTGCTTCTAAACTCAGGCTTTACCCATACCTCATATAACAGTTGGGATATTACATTTTGTTTTGTGAGGAATGTTTCATATGCTCCGTTTCATTATTATTGCCTCTCCAGTTGTTTTGTTCAGCATGTGTGTGTTGACGTTGCAGACATAAGGGACTCTGAAGCTCGACCCGTGATGGTCTACATCCACGGAGGATCCTATATGGAGGGCACCGGGAACATGATGGATGGCAGCGTGCTGGCCAGTTATGGGAATGTTGTCGTCGTAACACTCAACTACAGGGTTGGAATATTAGGTGATGACATCTCTGCATGGTACCTTTAAATGGGATTTTGGAATGGGGTATTTAACAACCAGTTAATCTCGGGGAGTAAACTTTGACATTGATAATTAATTCATTACTCTACTACTATTATTAACCTATGAAAAGATAGATGAAACATGAGCAAAACGTGCCCATGTAAAAATAGTGATGATTGATGATGGATAATGATGAGATGAGCTGATAGCTTTTATGAGATGTTGGTAGCGCGGCGTAGCTTGATTTGAGTTTCAGAGGACAAGGAATGCAAACCCCCGCCCTGTCCTTGTTAGACACAGCCTGTTTTTATCCTACTATTGAAAATGTGGTATATCTTCCTTTAGATAGATTTATCTAATCTGTACAAAGATTAACAGCCTTTGCCAGTCTTGAAAGAATGATTTAAATGGAGGGTTGCTGGATTCACAACCAAGGTCAAGAGTATTTCTTTTTCCTGTGTTTAGCATTCAAAAGCAGTATGTGGTTTAGATGAGAATAGACAAGGGAATGACCATGGCCAATTGTAAGAGTATCTGTGACCTCTGTTTTGTTCTGAAATTCATGTAATGAATGAGGCATAAGTAAAGCATATTTATCTTTCAATTGCAGCCAAATTCATGCACATTAAATGTTCTATAAGAGTCTTGATATCCTTTTAGGCTTAAGATATTCTGGGGAGAGCATTCAGATTTCAGGGGTGGCCATGGAGAACCCAGATCCAAGCTGTGGGGCGCCACTGCTTGGATCTTCTCTGGACTAGTGCACTAAAGTAGCCAAGACACTTTGGGAAAGAGCACAGGAGTATTTGCACCTTAGGGAACACAAAGACAGTATCACTTAATTCAGTAGCCCCAGTAGCTGCTGTATCACTTCAGATCAAAGCTGTAAAATAGATCATCACTTCATTACTTTCTCTTTACTCTTTTCTCTGCCTGTATACGTCAGGCTTTCTCAGTACTGGTGACCAGGCAGCTAAAGGAAACTATGGACTCTTGGACCAAATCCAAGCTCTCCGTTGGATCAGGAAGAACATTGGTTATTTTGGAGGAGACCCGAGTCGCATCACGGTATTTGGATCTGGAATTGGCGCTGCCTGCGTCAGTCTCCTAACACTGTCCCACCACTCAGAAGGTAAGAACCTGGGAGTGACAGTCAGCCGCTGACCTGTGAAAGTCACCGTCTGATAGGGATCTCTTACCTTGATGAGCACAGATTGTATTGTTGTTACTAATTGTTATAGTATTAATTAATGCACACAAAAAGAAAGCAACAATAGAAATATGTAAGCTATCTCTATTGCTTATCTTATTCCTTTCTTTGGTTAATAATATCTACATTATTTTTAGAACCCTAAATTTCAACAAAATCCAGATGATGATTTGAATTTTATTTTTTTAAAGTGCAGCTCTAAATGGTCTGTCAGAAAGATGAAGTGTTGCGATATGGGCATAGGGTAAAGGGGATATTCGTTAAGTAAGTGATTGCTATTGTTCCCCTCTACTCAATCTAATCAGCCTAAAAGCTTTGCCTCTTAAAATGTGAACCACTTAAAGGAGCATACTGACATTATAACATTTTCATCATGGCATCATGTTCACCTGTTTCCATTAGTTGGTTACCATTTCAGTTGATTCAGTGTTTAATATTAAGATTTACCTACCTGTACTGTACCTGTTAACCGACTGCAGTTCAAAAGTTCATCCAAAATATCTGTATATAATATATAAAACACCATCAAAGTTTCCAGTTTGTGTGTGCATTGGTTTTCCATCATTGCAGAGCCTTGACTTTTGATTGTCGTAGCAAAGTTTTCATTCAAAATGACATATTCTTAGTGTAGTTTATTCATTAGTTAGTTGTTAGTTTCCATACCACAATTCTTTTCTCATACTGCTGGAATGTGTTATTTTTTTTAATTATTTGATTTAAAAAAACAATAAAATAGATCAAATGGAAGATTACGTATTCCCATTTAGTGGACGATTTTATCTAAAGCATGCTCAAAGCACACGGCCATATTTACCAAAGCACATTGGTAAATATGGCCGTGTCAGAATTAGTGACATGGTCTTCCCACTGAGCTGGACAGAACCACAAGAAGGGCAGGATAAATGTGATTTTGTGTTTGTTGATGACTGCGGCGACTGTCCTTTGTCCTTTAGCTGTCCAGCTACTGCCCTCAAAATTTGAAATAAATGACAGGAAAAGAGGGGGAAAGTGACACAACGGCAGCATTCTTTTTCCAGTGACTGCTATGTTTTAACCTCAGCAGAGTATTTTTAGTTAGAGTAGTTGATACATATCACTTGTCATTTTTAGGAGGTATATATGTTACATGTACATAAATGTGGGAAATTTGTAAATGTAAACATTTCCCAAGGTAAATCTGGTAAATGTGTACATTTCCTGACTAGTGTGAGTGGAAAACGCTAGTCACAGTAGCTCTCTCAGCCCTGTCCCTACGTTTTGTTGTGGGTATGGTATGGACGGACTGGGAGATTCATTCACATAACACTACAACATCACAAAATTGGCAAAGGCAGAGGCATTTGGTAAGTTTTCATGCTTCCCTTCCCGGTTGACCTAACCATCATATAGTGAAGATGGAGACATCAGAGGCACTAAATTGGTGTGTATTGTCTCTTTACTGTTGATAGGCAGATAAGACACTGCTGTTTTGACACTCTTATGTATTCAATGTAAATATAGTTTGGTCAATAAATTGATGCCTGATTGGTTTTATATTTTAGTCCAATAGTGGATGCAGTAGCCTACACAACTCATTTCCATCCATGTTTAAAAGATGTTGACGCCAAACATGCTTGCCTCTCAATTAAATTATTTCAATGTGATTTTAAAGAATCTAGTGTAACATAACTCCATGAGGCCACTAATCTGTTAATAAGGCTTTGCTTTACTACAACAAACACTTTTCGGTCTATATCAGTGGCCCAACACATTACACAGGTTGCAGAAATGCAATCAACAATCAAGGACAGTGAGACAGCCTCACTACTGTGACTATTATTTTACTCACATTAACCAGGAAATTCATTTAAGTCACATTACATTACATTACAGGCATTTAGCAGACGCTTTTATCCAAAGCCACTTACAATAAGTGCATTCAACACAGATAGGTAGAGAACTACTAGTCACCAGAAATCGTAAGTGCATTTCCTTCCTAAACAAGCATCTAAGAGCATAACCAGTGCTAAGTAAAAGTGTAATAAGTTATCTACCTACTTGGTGAGACAAGTAATTGAAGCAAATAAACAAGAGCTAAGACAAATAAGTGAAGACAAATAAGCAAGTGCTAAGAGGAAGGATCAGGGTAGTGTATCTTGAAGAGGTGGGTTTTCCCCACCTTTACCATAACATACAAAATCACAGAGAGCGAAGGTGGAGAGAGACAGAGGTGGCGTACTGCATATAAACAATTCAATACCAGTGTATTGAATTTAGTGTCTCAACATTGGAGGATCGAGGCCACTGCACATTTAACTCCCTACCCAGACCCTCCACTGCACAGTTGGTACCAGGTAGCAGGCTCTGTGTAAGCATTCCAGCTTCTCTTGGATACGCTAGATCTACACTAGGTTTGTGGATGGGATGGGAAAATTAGGTACCTCCTCAATGCTGCAAACTGATCATTTATTTGAGCTGGAGAAGGACGAATTATATGTATATATATGTTGTTATATGTATTATTCATTCTTTTATAATCAATAATTCATATAATACTGACACGCAACACCACTGGAAACCAAATGGGGTATTAACATGTATGCATTGGTTAGAAGTGCATGGTAAGAAGCCTTTGATTGAATAGAAAATTGCAATTAGTGTAAAGTACATCAAGTATTTGCTTGGGGCAGTTCATAATGTTCTTTGTGCCTTTAGCTGTTACTAGTTAAAGAATAATAATAGTGGATTAACACAACCTGTGGTATAAGGGACCAAAGGGAACCTACATAACAATTTTGGAGAGCTAAAGTACTATTCACTGTTCTCATTCCTCTGAGCGGCGTCTTTCTGTTCTGTGTTGGGTGTCCCCAGGTCTGTTCCACAGAGCCATCATCCAGAGTGGCTCAGCCTTGTCCAGCTGGGCTGTCAACTACCAGCCAGTCAAGTACACCCGCATGCTGGCCGAGAGGGTTGGCTGCAATGTCCTGGACACAGTGGACATGGTTTCCTGCCTGCAGAAGAAGAGTGCTAAGGAGCTGGTGGAGCAAGACATCCAGCCTGCCCGCTACCGCGTTGCTTTTGGACCAGTCATTGATGGAGACGTCATCCCTGATGACCCAGAGATCCTGATGGAGCAGGGCGAGTTCCTCAACTATGATATTATGCTTGGTGTTAACCAGGGGGAGGGGCTGCGCTTTGTGGAGAACGTGATGGACCTGGAAGATGGCGTGTCTGGCAATGACTTTGACTTTGCTGTGTCAGACTTTGTGGACAGCCTTTATGGTTACCCTGAGGGGAAGGACACTCTGAGGGAGACAATTAAATTCATGTACACAGACTGGGCTGACAAGGACAACCCAGAGACGAGGAGGAAGACCCTGGTGGCTCTATTCACCGACCACCAGTGGGTAGAACCCTCAGTGGTGACGGCTGACCTTCACGCCCGCTACGGCTCACCTACTTACTTCTACGCCTTCTACCACCACTGCCAGAGCCTAATGAAGCCTGTGTGGTCAGACTCGGCCCATGGAGATGAGGTGCCTTATGTGTTTGGCATCCCCATGGTGGGCCCAACCGACCTGTTCCCTTGTAACTTCTCCAGGAATGACATCATGCTCAGTGCTGTGGTCATGACTTATTGGACCAATTTTGCCAAGAGTGGGTGAGTAATAGTAAATGAGCAATAGTAAACCTGTCCCTCAAAAAGGAAACCACAGCACATATTCATGAGTCATGAGTTTGGTGTATTCATGCAATTTCTCATTTTGAATTTTTGTCTTGAATTACAAATGACATTAAATGTCAAAGTGTTAAGCATTAAAATAGCTGACCTCATTTTTATAGGCCTTTTAATGCATCCCTTTTTGTGTTGAGCTGTTCAACCTCTAATTTCTGCTACATTGGCCCCCCTTTATTATCCGGATTAAAGATTCACCCTTAGATAGTACCCCTACATGAAGTGCAGTCTGAACTCATTTCTTCTAGTCTCCTTCCTTAATTCACAAGAACTTACAGATGAAAAGTGGTATTTCAGGATAAGGCTTATCTATTAATATGAATTCCTCAACATTGATAGTCTCAAAATGAGCTTTATCACCAATGCAGTTCTTAAGCACTAAATCTAGGTCTGCTTCCACTTCTAAGGTAACCTCACCATGTAACTAGAGGAGCTTACTATTTCATCCATACTTTAATGACTGAAGATAGCACTCGCTAGATATTTAACTGTATACACACCACATGATGCAAAATCAGTTATTATTTAACTATATATAGTTAAATAGCTATTGATTTTTCATTCTTCCGTAGAATGTTTCTTTCCCCACATGGCTGATGAAGTTTCATCGCACTTGGGCGCATGATGGTCATTACAGTTCTTGGCCATTTCACAAAAAGGCTCTCTTGAAGAGAAAGTTTGAAGGCAATTGAAGATCTACTTTGTGAATGTCACCCTCCCTCAATGCAGGTTGCGATTTTAAGATATTGCTAATGCTGCAAGGCCTTAGGGGAAACTCTCCTCAAGCCCTTTGTGTCTTGTGGGAATCAGACACCTTAAGTCTTCAGCTTAACCAGGCAGTCTTCTAGCAGGGCATACACACACTGTGAGAAACATGGTTGATGGGTTGCTCTATTGTGGGTGTGAGAGGCTCCAATTGCATCTATGTGGTGATCTCCTCCAGCTACAAAATTACAAAAAAAACACGCAGATAATGTATTTTTTGATACTCTGGTAATGCCTACCATCACATTATGTTGCTTTAACAAACAACGTAACAGCTAGAGCTGAGAGGTACTAACTGAGAGAGAGCTACACCCTAAGAGGTGTGCAAAATCTTAATGGGCACAGCTTTCTCCAGTTTAGTGGCTGATTGATGAAGACCACTTACAATTACAGTCACAATTTTCCATTTCTAATACCTGAGGCACAACCGTAGTCCCACTTACTGCAGCATTCCTCTCAAAGCCATAGAAAGCGCAGGTGAGAGAGAAGACTGTGATCTCCCCACTATACCTGAACTAGTTCCCGAAGATGAAGGGTTGCAAGAGGTTTTGTCAGTGCCTCTTGGCCCGTGGTTCCAGTTTGTTTTTCATTTCATCAATTAGTGATATTATACGACTTTGAAATCTAGAATTTCTTTTAATCTCAGGGCTCTATTTTTGTGATGGTGCATGGCAGATGGGACTTGCAGGTTTTTTCTTTCTGCACCCATTTGGTATTTTGGTGACTCGCTGGAACTTGACTGCACTTTAGTTGGAGGAGAGGCGCAGTAGGGGGTGTGACACTAATGATCAAGCAGCGCAGTGAATTTTTAGTGTCAAGGATTACGGGGATTTGCGGTTGCGTCGCCCACCTGCTCAGACCACATCAAAGGCTGTACACAAAGCGCAAGCAGATTCTATGCTATTTTTGTGACTTTACCAAGCAATGTGTGCAGGAACAGATCCTATTAAAAGCTTACCAACCCTTTTTGTGGATGATATGTTGGCCAATTTGACTTTGATATAAATCCTTCAAGCAGGAAAAAGTTACAACATATATCATTCTAACTACATACACATGTGGCTGTGGTGTGAATGATTGTCATCCAACATAGAGCTGTCAGTAAGCTCCATCATGCACAACAACACTGAAGGGGATTTCAATATCTCTATAAAAAATTTTCTTCACAAAAGGCTTACTAATTAGTTAGGGAGAAGCTTTTGCGGCAGTACTGCTTGTCTTCTTATCTCATCAACAAATTGTCAGAGCTCCATGGTGGAGAGTACATATTGCTTTTAAAGAGAAGGAAAAGAGGTGATTTGATTAAAGCCAGGCACATCACACCCACTTCTAATCTGACCCCATTTCCAACTGGGGTGTGCAGGTACCAAAAATCAGTCGCCGTACCTTGTGCGCTTGCGCCATGTGGCTTTGACTGCAATTGCCCAGATGAATACCAATATGGCAAGCTTGTAACTAGCGCTCTGCTAGTGTTCATTTGTATAAGAGGGTTCCAAGTCCCTCAACAAATAAAAGTTTATAATCCAACATATGCTAGGGTCTGATGAACTGATATTACTAATCCTGACAGCACAGAAAATAATAGTGTTGAAAGGGTAATAGATTGAAACTCAATGCAGCCATCTTTGACAGCTTTTTTACAGTTTATCATATAGAAACACAGCTGTAGTAAAGAAAGAGCAACACAAGAGATTCTGCTGGAGTATTATTGAATGAATGAGTACCCCCCAATGAGTTCTTTGTGCACAGTGGCCCTAACAGAAGGAGACAGCGGAGCGGGTCACTGTGGTCTGCTGGTTAGTGTGTAGGAATAAGGGAATGCTGAGCCCTTGAGGAAGGACAGTGACATTGCACTCTTGACCTCACTTATATGTTTTTCCTTGCTTATAATGGGACCCAAAAGTCTGAGTCCACTACCAAGAACTATTTGTTTTCATCATTTATCATATCAATATCATTTTTTTTACTTTACATTGTTATACATTGTGTTACATATGCTACATCTATATGGTCCTCTACTACTAGTGCTTTAACTTTGAAAAAATATTTTAAATTATTAATTAAATGATTTTTGAAAATTGTGCAATCTTGTTTGAGAAATATCATTTCACTCATTGGTATTAGGTTTTGACAAATGATGAAACAAATGAGTTCTTGGTCGTGGACTCAGACTTTTGTTTTATGTTGATTTAATCTTTTTTGTATTTATTTAATCCATTGTAAATTGCCGTATTATTGTGATTATGATTATTATTGTTATTACTGTTAATAATAATAATAATAATAATAATAATAATAATAATAATAATAATAATAATAATAATAATAATAATAATAATATTATTAGCATCTGACATTGTTTAGTACTGCAGTGAACAGGCCCACTATTTCCATTTGCAATTGGAATGACAACATTGCATTTACAATGTCAACATTCTTCCAACACAAATGTATTTATTATGACCAGAATTTTCTTTCTATTATGTATCTGTAGGGATCCTAACAAGCCAGTGCCCCAGGATACCAAGTTCATCCACACCAAGGCCAACCGTTTTGAGGAGGTGGCCTGGTCCAAGTATGACCCCTATGACCAGTTGTATCTGCACATTGGCCTGAAGCCTCGTATACGAGATCACTACCGTGCCACCAAGGTGGCCTTCTGGAAACACCTGGTACCCCATCTCTATAACCTCCACGACATGTTCCATTACTCCTCCACCACCACCAAGGTCACACCACTGGACTCCACCCAGTCCAACGGTAAAAGCAAGTCCTCCAGCACCGGCCGACCTCCTGCGTCCACTGGCCACAGCAATGGGGAAGGGGGGAGGGAGATGGGCCCTCTGATCATGCCAAACCCAAGAGATTACTCCACAGAGCTCAGTGTCACCATTGCTGTGGGTGCCTCACTACTCTTCCTCAATGTTCTGGCCTTCGCTGCTCTCTACTACCGGAAGGACAAGCGCAGTCGGCAGGATGCGTCCCAGCAGCTCAGTCCCCAGCGTGAGAGCAAAGGCAACAACGTCAGCCACACCACCACCATTGATGAGAGCCTGTCCCAGCAAATGAACCAGTGTGATTCCTTCCACAATCCCCTCCATGTCTCTCCCAGCTTGGACTACTCACTCACCCTGCGTCGCTCCCCTGATGACATCCCTCTTATGACCCCCAACAACATCACCATGATCCCCAATTCTCTGATGGGCCTCTCCAACATGAGTCCGTACAACACCTTCCCTGCTGGTTACAGCTCCGCAGGCCTGCCCAACACCCACTCTACTACACGGGTATAGCCTGGTTCGAGAGGGGAAGAGATAGAAAGGAGAACTGTGAGGTATTTAATACATGGAAATGTAAAGCTGTGTTTAGGATATGTAGGTAAAATAGGGTTGAATATGTTCATCCTGTCTTTTCAGAAGGTGTACAACCACCAACATTCTGCCTTTGCTTTCTCATAATAGGAAGTCTATACTATAAAGTCATTTTATAATAATCATTTTCAAAGGCAGTCAAAAAGAAAAAAGTGCATTTCATTTTCCACTTTGGCTTTTTTGGAACTTTACCTAGTAAGAACTTAGTATAATGTTTATACAGTTGGATTTGTATGGGAAGCTTTTTCTTACTCTGTGATATCTATTTTGATCTCCTATGTGGAACAAAGTGACATTGCAACTCATTGGTGGACGGAGATGATATCTGGGAAAAGCTGAAAAGCAGTATTATTATTATCAAGCTATTTTATACACATTTCTCATGGTACATTGCTTATTATTAAAAAAGCTATTTTTACTGTAATTACTTTAAAATTGTATTGTAACATGCTCACATAGGGAACTACCATGTTACTGCAGTGTAACTACAATGGATTGAGCTTTTACTAGAATACTGATCATCCCTGTGGTAAAAATGTCAAATTTATCCAAAATATTTCAATTTGAATATGCAAAATATATCACCTGTGTGAGTGTGAGGGTGTGTGTGTGTGTGTGTGTGTGTAAACTGTATTTATATTGAAATATTGAATGTGTGTGTGTGTGTGTGTGTGCGTGCGTGTGTGTGCATGGTGCGCTATAAAAGTGTAAATTAAGGCATTGTTTGAAATTAACAATTCAGTTTTGCATATGTAGTGTTGTGTAATCTATTGTAGTCTATTTGAGTATCCTTGCTACATTTCTGTTTTAAGTGTCTATAATTTGTCTTAATACGTTGTAGGAATATGACTTCTGCTTCACTATAAAAAGAGAATTGCTTAAAATGTATTCTCCTACTCCTACTAACCGACTCACGGCTCTTTTGGCTTGGCTTGTTTGTATAGAATAAACTTAGACCAACATTTTATTTGTTGTTTGTTTATGAATACTGTATGGTCCTCAAAAAGATAACTGTAATTACATTGTAGTTGTATGTATACCAACTCAATCGTTGACATTTGAAGAGGACTGAAACTTTTAGATTGTTGCTCCTTCTCCAAGTGGTTTGAACCCCACACCGACCGAAGTTGTATCCAGGCATTACTGGGGTTCTGTCGGAGGGGTTATTCTTTACTGCTGCATTTGTGAGGATGGACGTCAAGCTGAAATTTGATTTCTTCTATTCTATCATGATGTTCTTTAATCTAAATGAGCTGACTATTAAAAGATTTTTGGAACTAAGGATGAGTCTTGTCAAATAATCCAAATCCCTTATTTGCGAATGATTCACAGACATTCACAGCAAGGGAACGCCACACTTCTAGACTTGATGCATTAAGTATACCGCTGTCAGTTTGTTCAGATATTAGTTGAAACAGTTGAAGTTGAAACTACAGTGAAACAAAGCTGAGTCTGTGGCTCTGTATACCCTAGGAAGAAAGTGGCTTTTCACATCTGGCCATGAAGCGACCTCTAGACAATGAGAGATTTCTGTGTTGCATAAACAGGCAGAATCTGGTTTCTGTGTTGTTGATGGCAGACCAAAGTTAGATTCAAAGCTAGACTTTGTCCCAAACCAAATCCACATTTTCCCCGTTTTATGTGACAAAACAAATATATATTCAGAGTGAGATTTGTCTTTGAAGGCAAATGTCAAATAACCATCCTTAAATTCAGTACAACGTAAAGCTTAGGTAGGATTTTGCAGATAAAGGGTAGCAGAATGGCCTTGTGTTTAGGGAGACTGGAGGACCAGGGCTCCTCTGACCTCCCTGGAATAGTTTAAAGAGAATTGGGGTCAATAAAGTAATTACATTACAGGTTCTAGTGTAGTATTGAAACATAATCCTCAGCCTAGGTTTTAATGCATAAAGCTGTGAAATTACAAGCTGATATTGGCATGGGCAAATTGACAATCTTGTCATCTTGACCTCAGTTTAAAAGTATGAAGTTTTATAACTATGGACCAGTTAGAAACTCTCCTCTATTTTAACAGCCAGCTGCTTCCATCTCTGCAGCCCTGGATTCTCCCAATTAAGAAGACACCTGCATGTTAGCTTTAAGTTTAAAGTTAGTTTAAATATGAACCTGTTTCTTTTCCTCAAACCTTTTCAATACCTTCTTTTCACTCAGGATTCCACCTCTTTGTTTTTCTCTCCTTGCTCTTGTCACTAGTCCCTGTAACCACTTCTGCCAACACCACAGACACCCTTCTATTATTGCTCTCAACTCTCCTAGCTTCCTCTTATCTTTCCTCCTGCAATTCAGACCCCAACTACAGAATGACTGTTCACCATTTTTCCTCCTCATTATTGCCAGGCAGGATTTACCTGGTCACTAGCGTGAGCCTGCCAGGTTTACAAGCTTACCACCCAAACCCTTTTCTGTTTAATGACTTCTTCACTGACACCGCACCACAGTCTACTCGTGGCCTGGGGCTACACAGAACCTTGCATGTCTTCAAACACCAAGTGCTCCTCTCTGAGGGAGCAAAGCTCTGAGCTCGATACCTCCATCAAATTCATGGGCATCCATTTGAATTCTGTAAATTCATAACCAAATTCAGAAAAATTCAACCACTCAATCATAATTATGAATTCATTCCATGTTGTACCGACCACCGCAGGCCATTACCTTATTCTGTTCTTGGGCATTTCGACCTCACCATATTTCACCATTTACTCCTACAGTGCTGTCTGTTTATCTCTGTCCTTTCAGACCTTGCAGCATAACCAAAGGAGCTGTTTCATTGTGCGGTGCTGAATGAGGCTTGTTTTCAAAGGAATAGCATATTTTTTTAATGAGGATTTGATGCCTACTAGGTAACTGCCTTGGATTTGTTTTGGATTTGAATCCGGTCTAGAACCTTTGTTGCTTGTCGTTCTTCCCTTTGCCCCATCTGTTTTGTCTCTTTTTACTGTGAACTAGCTAAAAAAGCAGAAATGGCATACAAAAAATAACCTTTAAAAGCACACTTCCCTACTAGAACTACTAGGGCCATTGGCACATTTTGGAAAATTGGCCCATTGGTCAATTAAGCCTTTATATAATGAGAGAATTGGAAGAAAACTCAACACCATCTCTGTATTACTAAAAGGTCTATCTTATCTTATGTTAGATGATGCTCGTTGCCTACAGTCATTTACTGTACTGTAAGCTAACATGTTAGCGTGTGTACATGCCTGAGATATCTACCAGACACACAAGAGATGATTTTGGTGGTACTCCTCTCTCTCCTCCAATTTCCCAAAAAGTCAGCATAGTCCTTTAATAGTTCAGTAAACTGTAGGTAAGTCTTAGTCAACATTAGGTCATGCAACTAACTAAGTCCTAATTAGTTAGGACAACCTCATTATAAAGTGCTACCCAATAATTCATTGTCTGAGCTGCTCACATCCCTGACCACTGCCAGAATCTAATTTTGTGGAATACAGTTTATACATAAATGAATAAATGGCTCCTCTTGCCAAAGACAGCCCTCTCAAGCCATTACCGGAGATGAAACACAATGGTTAGGATTCAAAACCCGTAACACATATATTCAAACAAATCCAGGTCACATCTGACAGGCCGAGCAGATTCTGATCTTCTCAATTCAGGCAGGCTTGACAGCCTCTAAAGCCGCCCGCCCACCTGATCCCATGCATTGATTGTCAGCATTGCAGCCCATTCACTATCTCACAAGTAGAGCTGACAACCAGCAGCGCACACACTCGCGTAGTTCAGGTTCATTAATACTTCCCTCATCTCTCTCATGGTTTGTCAAACACTTCAGAGGCAGCATTCCTCCACGTGCTTTGCATTCGATTTAACAAAGCTGATGTAATAACTCCTCTCTACATGCTATTTACCTGAGCCGCTCAGGCTTTGGGGTGTTTTGAAGGAACAATAGGCAGGAAACTCACATCAAACAATTTACCAGTGGCACAATTGTTTTTTAAAGATGAGGCTATAATTTCTTGGAGGCACCATCAGCTATGACCACTGATTTAAGAGACCATAGGCTATGACCAGTAAATGTACTAATACAGTGTATGAAATTGGCTAGTGGGATGCAGAGGTCCTGAACTGAGGCTGAGAACTGAGAGTGAAGGTAACTTTCACAATGTATTCTATTACAAATTACTGATTACCTCCTTAAAATTGTACTCAGTGATGTATTCTAACAACGTTCAAATACCTACTAAATTTCGCTATCCTCTCATCACGGTCAGGTGATCATGAGATGCTTGATTTTGTGAAAATATGTTTTTTCATGGGCTTTAAACGGCAAGTAAAAGTTGAGAGGATAAGAGGCTCCTTCATAAAGATAGCATGGTTCTTTGCTCCTGCACCACACTAGCTGCTTTGTACTGAACCCAGCTTTGACATCAACTAGGTCAAAGATGAGGGAGGGAGGGACGGAGGGCAGCAGCTGGACCCGACCGTCAATGTCCCCTTGTTAGTCAACTTCATCAATGTCAGTCGCTGGCATTTCCATTTCTGTGCATGTTTCTTATCATCTGTGTGTTTCTGAAGATGCTGCTCTGAGGTGCCTCAGACCCTTTAACCATATGTTGTTGACATCTAGCATGTGGTATCCTTAATGTGCAAACACATACATGCAGACCATTAACAACTGAAATACTGAAAGGGTAAATAATAAGGGAATAATAAGGGAAATATGCAGCCTCCATACTGCTGTGTACTGTAGTGTACCACAACACAACAAATCTGAAGATGAAACATTTCTAATCACCAGACAGTTGTTGGTTAATTGACATCGCCATAATAAGTTATAGAAAAAGAGCACTTGTGTCTCTACAGGACTAATATGAATTATTATACATTGGGTTGTTTTTGAGAGAGAGATTTGCCTTGCACTATTTACTACCACACCTTTGAGAGTAGTCAGAAACAGTATTAATGTGAGCAGAAGAGCTGAAATACAGCAAATACCAAGAATAAAGCTCTTATTGGAGTCTGTGACCCATGCCCTGTCCTCAGTACTGAACCCATAGCTCCATAAATAATGACTGGCAGCTGAAATGGGACTTTGTGACTTTAAGATGTGACTCGGGGAGATGGGGTCTATCTATTGTTGATGAGACAAAAGCGCGAGTCAGATTCATATAGGAGTGGCGGGGAATAACTTCTCATATCCTCATATCACAGTCACAAAGCCACCAAGCAAAACTTCAATAACCCCACACTTCGTTCTGGACATGGGTGAGTGCTCAAATTTTTTTAAATAATTCTTATCCATCCATTATTAATGTGATTGGAAAATGGGAATTTCAAAAACTTAGTAATGTATCCTTTAATATGTCTTTTCTGTCCTTATATATAGATATCATGTTGCCTTCATGCATTGTGGAAACCATTTGTTATTTGTTGCAGATTCTTCCTGTGTTTTCAGTTATCATAAATATCCTGACATCCACCTGTGGATTATTGATTTATCATGGATTCACCCTTGACTTTTTTCCTAATTTATGGTGTGGTTTAAACATACAATGATGAATTTTAGTATACTCAAATGACTAAATATAGCACACAAACCCAGTCAGGGGGACTAAGAAATAACTCATCATAACCTCTAACACCATTGAACTGTAAACTCAGTAAGGCTAAACTGGAATCAGAGAGGCTCACACAGACGAGCAGTGACTCCCATCACGGCAAGGCCATGCAAGGTCACTCATGTCAAAGAGGTCAGATACTCCCACACGTCTCACAGGCATAAATCAACTAATTTCCATAAGAACCGTGGCTCAAAAACCACTTGTGTTCAGAGATAAACTGAATTAACAATTTCTTCCCCTTACTTTCACTCCATTTTTAAACAGCTTTGGGATCCAGATTGATTGGTACTGGCATGCCACCTAAATGCCTTTTGCATTGAGTTCATATAGAGGTTATAATGGCCTTTTTTTAAATCATTGTAACCACTGTTGCAGAGCACAACTTAACTGTGGGCACCTGCAACCCAAATCATTTGTAGGTGCTCTAACAATCTTTCAGCTGTTGCTATTTGTACTTAAATAGCAGTTTGTTAAATTAGCTCGGGGGCTCTGATCCTTCAAATAAAACCCTCTAAATTGTGGATCTGCAGGGAGGTTTTCTCACTCTGTGATAATTACGGCACATCAGGCATTCATAATAACCACAAATGTTTCTCATTTTCCAAAAAGGGTTCCAATCATACAACACTGATGAGAGGGGTTGTTGTTGTTGTGGAGATATTCAAATTACCCCTCTGGTTCATTGTGCTTCCACCCACTCCTGAGCACTTGAACCCAACCCCCGTAGGCACTGACACTCAGTGGTCACACATGGTACCAGTCTCAGCCAGCTGTGGATGTAAGCTGGCCTGAGTGACATTGCCAGTGGTGTTGAGAGAATCCTGGTGACCCTGCAGCCACCACTTACTACTGTGTGTGTGTGTGTGTGTGTGTGTGTGGTGGGACTGTGGTCTTTGTTTGCTTGACATCGCTGCCCTTTGTTTCTCTCTGATCATGGCAAAGACAATGGATATTGTATCTCCAGCCACAAAGAGAAGCTCTTTCCCCCTGAAGCCCGTATTTCACTACCATCTCTCACTGGCCTGGTGACGCCCGTGACCACTGGTGAAAGAGGGTTGGACCAGAGATTGTAGAGGCTGAGCTGTGAGGCGTTGGCACAAGCAAAGGAGCTTTCACATACGGATGAAACCAGAGAGGGTTATTTTCCAGTAGCAATACCTTGCAGATAGTGCTTTAAATCATTGGTTGACACTGGAGTCTCGCCTGTTGCGGAGTACAGGATCAAAAGCAGCAAATGTTTCCGGTCAAGCAGCCTTGGCTTTGCAAAGCCTTAGGTGCTTTCCTCTCTCCCATTTCTGCCAATGCAATTATTAACAATCTGGATATCTGCTACCTGCTTCAACAGCACAGCTTACACTGGATAAGTGCATGAGATTGTTGTGAAGTCAGTGGTGGCTGGTTTTGCATGGACGCTTTATTGGGAATCACTGCTTGAACACTTGGTTTTCACTGCTGTTCTCATTTTTTTCTGTTGCTTTCTTGCCTGTTGATGGAGTTTGGTGTATGCTGATGGATTTGCAGACAGAGCAAAGGCATTTTCATAGCTCCCCCAGAGGGTGAAAGGGGTCCCTACCGTGGCTTAGATGTGCTGTGTGGTTATATGTGCGGTGTGTGCCGCGTGTGTGCTGATATATTATGCCCCCCCAGGTTGCTATGATTGCTGTGTCCGGTGCTTTGGGGCAGTGCCCTACCCCTCCCTGGTGGCCACCTTGCTGTGCTTTGCAGGCATGGCATTATTTTGTGGTTGTGGGCACGAAGCACTGACTCAGACTGAAGTCCTCGTTGAGACTTACTTCGCTCGCAACATTCAGGACTATGTGGCCATGGCCTCATTGTGAGTGATGCTTCAATACGTTTTAGATTGTGATATGTGACTTCTTCAGTATGTAAAATTTGTTTCTCAGCAGCATTTTCCAGTTTCACTGACTTTTCCCTGTGACTGCGCATTCCAGTATCAAGTACTTCCAGTATGTGATCTATGGCCTGGCGTCATTCTTCTTCCTCTACGGCATCCTGCTGCTGGCTGAGGGCTTCTACACGACAAGCGCTGTCAAGCAGACCTTCGGTGAATTCAGGAGCACAAAATGTGGCCGCTGCCTCAGCCTGACGGTGAGAACAGGGGGGGTGTGGGTCAGTGAGGGAGGGAGAATATGACATCACTGTTAAGTTGCTGATTGGTAACTCACTCAAATGTTCTTTGTTTCTTTGATTTCTATACCGTGATGTGACTCATTGAATTGATGAGACCACACTGGTGATTTCTCCAGTACGTTTCTGTGACCTGCACTGTTTTCCTCAGTTTATTGTCGTCACCTACATCTTGGCTGTCATCTGGCTGGCAGTGTTTGCCTTCACCGCCATCCCAGTCTTCTTCTTCTTCAACATGGCACAGACCTGTCACAACATCAACATCCTGGCTGAGACGACCCCCAGCATCAATCAGCATGGCTGGATTTGTATGGATGCCAGGCAATACGGTGTGTTGTCTTTAAAATGAATGATCGTGTCTGATGAAGGCTTAGAAATCCACAAATCAATCTTTAGAGAAAATGAATGTATTGTTGGTTTATTGTTTATTAATGATATTCTTATAAATTATGAGATTGAAGATAACACCTTCTACTACACCTTCACTTCAGAATCGGTTGTAGTCTTTGCTACTGTTTCCCTGACAAGTACATGTGTATGCAAGCAGGATTGGGCAAAACAACTTTATGAGCAATCATAAAGAATCATTATTCAGCAAAGTTAATTGGATAATATCTTCATTTAAGGTCTGCTACCTTGGAATGCAATGCCAGGAAAGGCATGTGGAATGACCTTGGCATCCATTTGCAAAACCAGTGAAGTGAGTAGATGAATTCAATATTCCATTATTTACTGTTCAATGCTCCTTGTCACCGTTCTCACAATGAAAACTATTTATTCAATCGTTTGAAAAATCCCTTCTAACTGTGGGGGCCTTGTTGAGTACGGGCTGGATGCATGGATAAGTATTTTTTATGTGTTTATGTGACAAAAAGACAAGAATTTCTCTGCTAAACTACATTGTGTTTGATGTGTCTCTGCAGTTCCATGTCACCTATGACTTGTACATAACTGCATTTGCTGGTGCTGGGATTGCTCTCTTAGCTTTGGTGAGTAATTGTTTAGGCAGTATGTACACTTCCTGGTCAGACAAAACTTTGAATTTGAGCTTCCTCAAGTAAATTCCACTGGTTGAAGCACATTCAAAAAGATGATACAAAATAGACAATAGAAAATAGAGGCTCAATTTGTGTGGTAAGCTTTGTAGTAGCGGTGTCTGTATGTTCAAACCTGTTTTTTCTCCTCTTTTCTCAACTCCATTCCTTCCCCCCTCCATCTTTCCATCTGTAGTTTCTGTATGTGGTAGCGACCACCTATAACTACGCAGTCTTGCGGTTCCTGGGCCGGAAAGGGTTACGCTGTTAAGTGCAGTACCCCCCTC
>CABFOQ010004047.1:6595-18866 GCA_900660455.1 Gephyroberyx darwinii | reverse complement strand
TCGCGTCCTCGCCTCCGTCCCGGCACCTCCGCCGCGGACCCCGCTTGGACGCGGCTGCTGCTGGCTCTCCGGTCTCTCCCATACAGCCGACTGGATCCTCCATCCCCGTCGGCTCCACACGCACACCTCGCCAGTCTCTCACCCTGACGAGTTTTCTCTCTCGCACATCCACACGCACGTTAAAAAGGCCCGGCTGCAATCAGGCTTAATTGCCCGCAGCCGGTCCCGGATCCAAGGTAGAGGCAGTCCACCAACTCACCTCTCCCTTGGATCCAGGCTTAGCCTCACCCACCCTCCTCCCAGCCCGCCACAGATACATTATGTTTATATATGTTATAACTTTTCAGAAAATTAATATAAATAGTACTATAGTATTACTCGGTTTCAGATGGTGACCAAATTTGAGTTGTATTGAATGAGATTGCACAGTATTGATCTTGAATCTTGCCTATGACCTAAATCTATTTAACCCAGTATGCTGAAGCTTTGTAAAAAAGAAAAAAGTATTTGGTCAGTGTTCTCATTCTATCTTTGAGTATTTTCTCCATTCGTAATTGCCATGTAATGGGGGTTTCATGGCAGGGTATAGGCCAGGTTAAAAATGACCACTCCAAAGGATTAAATTTGTCTTTGGTGGATAAACCAATAAGGGTCACCTGCCACACCGGCCTGAAACATTGACACAATAACATTTTAATACCTTGGTTAAATATAGCCTTTGGTCTTTGTCTGTTCTCAAACTTTGTCTGACCACCGGACACTCTCTCTGATCTTAAGCCAATCAAATCAAAGCAAACCAATGGCTCTGTATCAAACATGCTCCTGATTGGCTGCTGTACACAAAGGGATAACAATCTAAACCAGCCTCCGTCAGTCAGGTCTAAGCCTTGCTGCCAATTTGGCATGGGGCCAACGTTGGTATTGCAGCGTCAAATACTGATGCGGCCCAAAAAGCATTTCCCCATAGAGTGGTGCAGGAAAGAGTCCTAAAACCCGCAAGAGAGTTAGCATTTTGACACTACAGGTTACCTTGACAAAAAGCCTATTGGATTTTTGCATTGGATTTTGGATTATTGCAGAAAATAAGGTCTGTGGTTAACACAAGCTTAAGACGTTTTGACATTTTGTTCTACAAGATGAAATACGTCAGTAAATACCCCACTCGTGAATTGTGAAGCTTTTACGTGTCTTAAAAAAGGTGGTTGCTAACAGTTGGCTAAATGAAACTACAGAGGTTGTCGGGGACATTAAATGTCATCACACCGAACACAGTAACTCATCTACTCACTAGTCCGCCTTTACAGCCTCTAGTTGTGTTTATACTCGCGCTCTTCCAAACTATTCCACCTCAAACTTTCCAACTTGTAGATTTATCAATTTATAGTATTTTTAGTGGTGGTGACATTGAAGTCATGTGACCGTAGTGTAGTTCATTTATAGCCTAACGTTAGCTTTTTACTTCTGGCGATTGCATTTACGCTTCAAAAATCATAAAAGTGGTGTTAATTTGTGAAGATTATCTTGCTGAAAAAAACATGTAAGTATCATGAACTTTTGTTTACCACAGATCTTATTTTCTGCAATAATCCAAAATCCAATGCAAAAATCCCATAGGCTTTTTGTTGAGGGAACCAGGGTGATGCTAACTTCCGGGTTGGCCTACAAGGGTCATCCCTGCACCACTCTATAGACAGCCATTAGAAAAGGCGCTCCTCTAAAACTGTTAAAAAGATACCGTCAACATCACCCAAGGCCAAAAAACACTCTGAATTATGAAATTATTAATCATGTAGGCATTGTTTTTGAAAAATCACTTGATTGAACCAGTCACAGCCACATTACAATGTGTACGTTTCTAAACAGGTTCATTTATTCCACTGTGTAGGCAAGTGAACTAGACATTTAGCTTGGACAGATTCCTGTTTAACGATGACTATAAAGGCGTCATGTCAAACTCCCCAGCAAAGGGCTGTTGTTGAATCCCGCTTCACCAACTCCACAGTTTCCTATGTGTTGCTATCAAAATCATCCTGAACATTGCAAATAATGAGCGAACTTTCATTGCCTGGTTTTACTGATGAACTAGGTAAAAGTTGCAAGGAACTGAAGTTGCATGTAAATGCAACGGCTAAGCATACTGAGGTGGAGGAAGAGATGCATCGATGTGGCTTTCACCTTGTGTACTTTAGTCCACTGGTTCTGCAGGCTGTATATAACAGACAGCTACTGGTAGGACTGTGTTGACATATAGGCACCACTACATGCATTCATGAAGGTCTACGCTGTGAGTAGAGAAGTGTAGAATACATACAGTAGAAGTAGAATACCTCATTTTTCTATTGTTTTCATGACATTCTTCTGTTCATCCTCCAGATCTTGTGAAACTTGATCTTTCCTCCTGTTTTTTTGCCGCCTGCGTTAGTTGAAACATTATTCCCATATGGCAACTCCTAACAGGTGTGAAGCCACCAGGAAACAAAAAGCCAAAAAAAAAAAAGATCCATTGTAGAAGTGAGTTAGCAAGTTTTAAATTAAAACTCTAAATCGGTTCTTGTCTTTGAATGTTTCACACAGCACCTTCTATACAGAGAATAGCACTGAAAATGAGTACAGTGGCATATCTCACTGAAAAATGTGTATTAATAGTTTTGAAAATATTTTTGACATTTGTTTTTTTTAGTTTACCAGCTCTTGACAGGTGAACCAAAAAGTTCATTTCAGACACTGGCAATAGTGTGCATTATCATCTTAATTCATGCTGGCAATAGACTGTTATCATACCGTTCATGACAATCACTGTGATTGTGATAAGGGTCACACATAGCCTGATAGCGTACAGTACATAGAAACAGCAGTTAAAATGAATACAGCTTTACAATACTATCAAATTGTTTTAGCACTGTTATCATAATTTGCAGAGAGCTATGGTCAAACTATTTTTTTGGAACAGGCTCCAACTGGATATCAAGTGTGTGAGTGTGTTCTGAAAGTGGAAACAAATTTGCAGTCAGCAACAAAATCAAAGTAGCTTCCCAAAACTAGGTTATCAAATTGCTTTATAGTATTATCGCAATTTCCAGTGGACTTTTAGTCAAACAAAATTATCTGTTGTGGAGGATCAGTCAATTTTGAAAATGAGAGGCTGCCAAAAATGATAACTGTATTAGGAAAACCTAGGCTATGTATGTGATTTTACACTTAATTATTAACATTTCATATCTAGTAAGCCAATAGCTGTATACCCATTGCCTAGTCGTCTCTTCACCCATTAACATTAATCATCCTCACAGCACTTATGTTGTTTCAGTTGATAGGTGTTTGGTAAAATGTGGTAACGATGCTTGTAAATCCTTTTTCTTGTGTGATTCTGAACAAACAACAACTGTGATTTATTAAAAATGTGGTTGTAGGCAAAGTCAAGGGGTGTTGGGGCATCATTTAAATTCCAAAATTCAAAACAACTGTGACATGATGGCTTGGGCTTTTTTTCACCACACAGAGGTGAGTTTTTAGTGGAATGCTCGCCACCAGCAGAAGACAGTGGGGGGTTGTTTTTCTAGTATAATTGGACACTGCTGTGATATGATGTAATTGGGCTGATGATATGATGCAATGAGGCTGTGTGGTTCGGCTTCTTTTTCATATGACTCTGGACATAATAATATTTTCAGGATCCCTATCACTGTAGTTTGCATGAACTTATGTGGATGCATGCATGGTATAAAGTGAACACGGACTCACAAACTCTGCCAAAGTGAAATATAACTTTAGTGGAACAATTGTTGGGAGTAGAGGGTGAAAAACGGGCATCTCGTTAACCTCTGATTCAGTTCCACCTACACCTACACCTACACTCCTTCAAACGAGCTGTCACACCTTCTGCTTTGACATGCCTATTGATGTAACCCCCCTGACTCGTTTTTTCTGTGCATTGTTGGACCTTATCGTTTTTCATGTAAAATGGGCCAGCATGTTCTGCCGTTTTAATTTCAAGCTTATTAAAGCGAGGCATGAAACTGAGGGAGAAGTATTAAAGGGTAGAATTAGCATTTGCAGACAATCCTCTGTGAAATTACTGCAGAAGGGGGCAGCTGAAGCTACCTCTGAACACACAGTGTCTCGGGCAAATTCACTCTATATTTACCTGTTTGCCCAGAGCCTTAATTAACCCATCACTCACTACTGGACCTCTTGTAATTATAGCAGAATCAGACAGGCCATCACTTCTGATAATTGTTAAGAAATATATATATTTATGACAGCTGATTATTCTCAGTTAGAAGAGTGATAAGTGCACTAAGTACTAAATCCACCATTTAATGCCTCTAAATAAATTAAAATGGAGAGAAATATACTCCTGTCTTCCAAGTCTACAGGCACAGATAACTTCCCTCTAGTCATTCCCTAAGTTAATTTGTTACTGGTCAAATAACCAACATCTCCATTTTGTTGAGGAAGTGTAGGAGCATCCAGGGTTTGACTAGTAATTAGTAATTTAACGGGGACATAGAGTTGAATATCATCAGTGTAGCAATGAAAATGAATGCCACATTTGCGGTTAATTTCACTGAGCGTTAGCATGTTGATAGCTTGCTACCAGCTACTTGCTCGCTAATTTGCTTGGCAAAACACTGCTTCCAGATGATTGCCTGCATTTTCCTCTCATACCTCCAGAAGGAATCTTACACTGAAAATGTCAGTTTAAATCAGTTGTTTGAAGGATTCATTAAATCAGCATTTAAATCAAATTAACATAATTGTGTATCTGTTAAGCCAGCACATTGTGTGTTCAGATTTTTTTTTTCACATTAGATCAAATGCTATAGTGAGAATTGCCTCTTACGAATGACAAATTTAAAATATATGAACCGTGAATCGTGATGTGCCTCCATCAGAAAAGGAGTAATATGTGAAGAAGATGCAAATAATTCAATTTAATGTAGAGGTTTAATTTAAAGTAGTAAGGAAGCACTCAAGGGGGTCAACAAAAGGATTTTTTCCGTGAGCATGAGAAATACATCAAGAAGTTTACTCCTCTACCACACGACAGCCAAATAGCATCAAAGGGAAAAAATCCACCCTCAGTTATATGTGATCAATCTGTGATATTCAATGCATCCCACGAGTTTTTTTGCGATTACATGTTATTATTTACCTTTTTGTTGTATCCACTTTCCCTCAACCTGCCTTGTCTACTTCTACTTCAGTTAGTGATGTCCTACATTTCCCAGAATGCCTCCTACAGAACTCCCCTGGACTTGATCCAGCCTTTGGTTGTACGTGTAGGCGGAGAAGGAAATAATGATGGTGATGGTAACGTCAAGAGAGCGACAGTTCCCAGTTAATGAAAAGCAAGAGTTGCACCCCTGCATTGCATTCTGGACTATTGAGGTTGCTGTCAGTGGAGAGATTTTTCCCTGTATTATTGTTGAACATCAGTGCAAAATGGTGGGTTTAAACACATACTCTTTAATTCTGAGGGTACTTTAATTCTTGTATGGTACTTGTAAGTGCAGGCACAATCTATTTTAAATTGGCTAACCTATTGTAGGCTACAGCATAAATAAGGCAGAGAGGGATCTTTACCTGGCTGTAGGTTGAAGCCCAACCTCCTTCACCTTTGTCATTGAACATCAGGGTCATGATAGCCAATATATCCTGTAACATAGATTACTACAATGTTCTGACTCAGCTGAAAACATTGCCCTTGGTCGTTGTATAATGTATATTGTCGCACAACTAAAATGAAAAATATGGAATGCTTGGTCCAGTTTTCTTCCTGAAGCAGATGAACTGTGATGTTGGTCTGGCTTGACGTTGACACGCAGTGCCCTTACTGTCACAATGGCGTGATTTCTTAAAGGTTTCGCAATCACAATTTGTTCACAAGTGGTTGCACAAAGGTTACTTTATGGGCCTTCAGAGTAAAGCTCCCAAATAATTTCACGAAATGCTTCTGAATTCAGTTGTATTTTCGATCTTCGGCAGGTCAAAGCAAGTGCATGCTGATGCATGTTTTCATAAACATAAACATCAGCAATCTTTCCCATTAAATGTAAAATTACTTACATTACATGGCTATATCGGGCTTCTTTATGCTTTGCAAGTACATAAAAGTGCATAAAATATGTTAACGTATTGAAGGACATTACTGGAGAGAAACATCCATTTAGGTTTCATATGTTTGTCTTGATACCTGTTGCTGGAGCATTATTATTTGAGCCGGGTTTGATAAGTCAGACCCTTGTTTGTTCATGCTCATTTAGCCAAACATGTACCACATACAGAGTCATTTAGAGCCAAGTGCAAAAAGGAAAGGAAAACATAACAAGAAGATATCAACATGTTCATCAGGTGTATGGGTTTAACCATTGTGTTATGCATGTTTTTTGACTACATATGACAAATGACAACTTGACCAAATATATTAATCTGCCAAAATGCTTTTGTGAATCCCCAAGGGAAAATTAGCAAAAATATCTGTAGTTCTTTTTATCCATTGTGGTAGAAAAGGCTTTCAAATTAAAGCTGCACGTACCCCATCATGACTGTGTCATTTCATGTTCAAAGTAATAACATTACGGATCTGTCGCTATCCAAATTGTTACGGATCTCACTTAGAGGTCATAGATGGAAGGTGTGTGTGCTGCCTATAGTTAGAGCCATTTTTATATACTGTAAACAACTTGAAAAATGATCCTAAGATCAAATTGAAGATGATATCCAACTACAGTTTTAGAAATGATGAAACGCTGAGTTGCTGCATGTGTGAAAGGAAGAGGTTACATTTGATTCAGATGGTCTTTCATTTACTGTAGCATTCTCTAACAGTGCCTCAAGCATGTCTATTCACCCTACTGCATGTTCTGCCTTTGTGTTATCGCTGTTGCTTTCATGTGTTAATATGGCGTGCATTCCATACCTGCAGTAACAAATGGGTTTTTCTATGGCAGTCATGGACACAGACAGCAGCTCTCATCATTTAGCAACACCACTTATTGAGGAGAGAAGGGTTTTGGATGTAGGGGTATTTTGGCCATAGAAAACATCAACACATAATGATAATCTCATTTATTATAATATATGTAGTGTATTATTTTACATTGATTGTAATTGTCATGGTCCATTAAGCTTTTGTTGGATGGGGGCCAGCTTATTTCATGGTGTTGTGTTTGATGAGGGGGGCTAATAGTAGGTTTTGTACATTGAAAAACTTTAGTATTAGTATTTATTTTTGTTTTTGACTTGTGTTTAAGTTAAAAAGTTTAAGTTAAATTAGCTAATAATAAAGCTGGTAGGGTTTAGGTTTTGACTGATAGTTTGGAATGATTACCAGGGACTGCGTCCATTAGTTTATGTTTTTCACAATGTTGTGTCTTCACAACATCAACTGGTTTATAAAGGTTGCTGACAACAGGCATTTCAGACATGCACAGCTCAACACCAACCTAATAAAAATTCTACAGTTACGTGGTTCAGCAGGTCTAGAGGAATCCAGATGCTGTCTCTTGCCCTGCTGGGAAGAATAAAAAGCACACAGAGAGATTAACGCAAGTGGGAGTGATTGCTGAGAGGCTTGACTGTTTGTTGCTGGATTATTGTAGAAAAGAAATTATGCAACCCTGTCCTAGTCTAAAAATTAAAAAAAGACCCACCCCCAATTTTCTCTTCAGACCCCCTATCATAAATAACAAATGGTCCCCATTGTTATTAACTTGATTTGTATTGAGATGAATGGATGCTTATCCCACAGTTTACATGCAAGGTGTTTGTGTGGGAGTGGAGACTAAATCAAAGCGCTATTCAAGACCACTCAGAAAGCTTTAGTGGTAATTTGTCAAGCAGCATGAATTTTGATTGCTGCTTAGATTCGTCTGCCACAGGTTTTTGACATGATTTTTAGTCTCTTTTGGGCTGAATCGAGTCATGTCCTCTCAATCAAAATGTCAATATTTTGATGGCAAATTTATCACATTTGAAATAGGTTGTCATGTCAGGGAGAAAATCAAAGGTTGGGGGGTGACAGAGCTTTAGAAAGAGAGATAAATCTTCGACATTGCAAGGCTTTGTCAGGTGAGTTTATCTAGGAAGTGCTGGTGCAAGAGTGGCACTGCTCCTTTGGCCGTTTGGCGAGCAGACAACAACCAAACATTACTGGCGTCTAACCGAACTGGGAATGCTGGGGTGCACCGCATTGCACTCTGGGATAGCGCACAAGCAAGAAATACCACTTGACGAAAGCGCAGACACCTTTTACCCCACTGTCCACTGGCTAACCCTGTAGGTTACCTAAATTACAGTCTGTGAACGAGGGCTGTTGCACTTTTAACCTCAAATGACTGGAAGGTGGCAAACGTGGTGGTGGCGAACGCATATTATCTATCACCTGTCATCATGAATACCACTATCATACCTTAGCCTCTCTTATTATCTCCGTTCCACAGCTAGAGCCCCAAAGTAACACCCCCTTGCACGCAGACTGAGCACCGACTCCACACGGTGCACTATAATGCCTCTTATAATGCAAGACATTATTTTCAGTTGCTGCTGGAAAAACTCTCAATTACAGACAAGTGAATTCACTCCAAAGCAATACCTGTGTGTGTGGTGGGTGGATGGGTGGTTGTATGTTTTGCAGAGGTTTGTGAGTTTAGTACAGTAGCAGTCATGTCTTAATGTAATCCTACAAATAGTCAATTGCAAGTGGTATGTAGCAAAAGGTCAGAACTGTGCTTCCCCCCGCAGGCAGATGTAAACCATGAACATCACCAAAGGGAAGTGATTCAGTTCTGACCATAGTGGGGTAGCTTTTGAATGATGAAAACCATTCAGATGCTCATAAAGATGATCCGTTCCATCCTTCTTAATCTTTACCACTGTTAGAAGAACAGGACATCCAGCACAACTCACAGATCAGTGTTTAATAGTGTTTTTTTGTCTTGCATCACAGTTTTTCCCCGAAATTCACCAACAGACCTCAACTTGTGCTAGGGAACAGGCGACAAAATGGTCTGTCATCTTAACTTGCAACAGTGCTCCAAGTCAACGTGCCAGTAACATGTTGTTTGTGAAATTGTGCACTGGAGTGTGGAGACGGTTATGAAGGCTAAACATGTCGGCCGGCAGTGCTAGGTCAAAGACAGAAGGCATCGTGAAGCGTTACCACACAGTGTCATCACGTAGCCCCGAACCTCCTTGGTGGAAGAACGTGGGAGGGCCAGTATTGCATATCAATAAGAGCATCTGTAATGCAATCCTTTAAGTGCAGCCAGTAAAATCTCTTTCTACAAATTCTCCTCTCCCCCTCTTATTTTATAACTGCTAGCCGTAAGTACACAACCATCTCATAAAGATATGGCGTGATTCTTCTCATGCGATGAGAAACGAGACATGTTGGCATCCAGGTTACACACATTTTATTTACCTGAGATGCCACTAAATCATTTGGCATCGATGTTGGAGCCTTCTTTATTTTTAAAGGAATATGATTGAACCATGAACGTGAAGATCGGAAGTTTGATTTCCAATTATTTCAGAAGATATTGTACATTATATGCACAAATTGCAAGACTGCCAATACTCATCACCAGAACTGTATGCATTTGCACGTACATTGTATCATTTTGTATTGTTGCGTTCACAGTGCATCGCAGATCACGTTCAAATGATGATGATCCTCATAGATACAGACTGAAGTGTAGAAAGGCTGGAAAGAAAGAAAGCCTGACAGTAAGACATTGTATTGCAGCATCCATCAATTACTTTGCATTATAAACAGCTCATGAAAACCAGTCAAATCCAGTCATCCAGTCAAAACACAGTTAAAGTATTCCAGAACCTTCCATCTTCCACTCCTTGCAGGGCTATCTGTGTGACACGTGAGAGTCTGTTTGATGCGATCACTTACTTCCTGTTTGCTCGTACCCAATCTGTATTGATTCAACCGTTCCGAAGTATAGGCTGGGTGTAAAAAGACTAACCTATTAAGTCCACTCCATTATCCATTTCTGTATCAAAAGGCAGCTACTGTGAATTCTGGAAGGTAACTACATACTTTTTTTCCGCCGTATTTAAATGTGCTTTCGGTATAGTTTTCTTTGCAGGAACACACAAAAAATGCTCATTTGGTTTTCCCCGTGTTGTAAAAATAAATTACTACATAATAATCGTAAAACTGTGAAACTGCGATTTTTTTTCCCAAACTAACAAAATCTCATCATTACGGCCTTAATTGATAAGGTCCGTTTTTCGGGGGCGTGTCTTTGTTCCTTCCCTCCTGTTGTGGTTGGCCAACCCTGGAGCATCTGTGCCTGGAGCTCGTTCTCGATCAACATCATGCAGAATAAAAGCCAGGCAGAAGCTCCAGTCCAGGGCCCTGATAGCCACTCACAAGCAGCCACCGAACTTTCTAGTTTGGGCTCTGGTGTTTTGATGTTGTGCGAGCCCATTTGTTGAGTGATTCTGTGGATAGCTAACAGTACAGAGCTTTGTAGGAGGTCTGCCAATTAATATTGATCGCCATTTTTCACGTTTTTTGTAGTTAGGGAGCGTAGTGTAATTTAACTTAACCTGAGCTCAGTATATTTTCCTTTCCAAGCTATGTGGGGTTTTCATTTATTCTTTTGGCCTTGGTTCCCCCCGAAGTCCATTTGCTCCTGTTCTGTTAGTTGATTGCATATAGTATCTATGGTTGATTGTGCAATCAATATTCCGGGTACATTCACTCCACTTCCCTCCCCTTCCGCACCTAGACAGCCTTCAGAGGTCGTGACACTCATACTGTTGCACCCCTAGGACCAGATATTATCCTGACCTTCAGCATTCTCCAAAGAGCCTCCCCCCAACCCCATCACATCAGCCACGTGTTTTTTTAACTCTCTGCGTTATCAACAGCCATTCATTCAGAAGGGACCAGCTGCTGTAATGCCTTGGCAGAGCATTCCTGCGGAACTTAGCAAGTTTGACACCTTCATGTTTATTTCAGTTAACACAAAATCTATAAGTAGCAAAACATCAGCAGTGTTTTCTATCTTTTTTTCTTTTCTTTTTTTTTTTTAAATTGAAGCGCTCGAGATATATTCACCAAATGTATTTGGAGCAGTCTGAAGCAAGCAGTCCTTCATCACTCTCTGCACAAAGTCGCTGATGTTGCGACTGGAGCTAAAAAAAATTAAACAACCCTATTCCGGAGAACTAAGATGAGCAGCGGTATGACGAGCACATTTGAACTATGCTTTTGGAGCTCAAAGTCATGTTCTGTTTTTGTTTTTTTGGACCATTCCAAGAAATTCAGAAATGGTTCCAAATCGCTTTTCAAATTGTAACTGCTTTCCAGTTATTAAGCACAACTGATGTATGACTGGACATATCCCATTTCAAATGAGCACTCAATGTTTTCAATCTGGATTTTGATTCAAATATGTTTATCGCTCATTTTCAAACTTTATAGTTTTGCTACCTTATCCTGTAGACCTGTAGAAAATATATTGAAATGTATAATTACAATTATTTTTCCTGGTGTAAACGAGCCCACTACATAGATGCAATCAGCTGGTAACAATGGTAACAACACCACTGGCATGAAACGGAAGCTACCAGTCGTCTCCATCATGGTCTCATTTGTTTACGGTAATTATACCAAGGTAGCACAATTAATGTGACAGTGATATATTGATGTTTAAAAATGCTGCACATAGCACCTTTAAATGAATGCTATTATTAATCACTTAGAGACCCTATGGAGAATCTTGTCTATTGCTGACAAGTTGTTTTATGTTCACTCGGGCACACGCTGTCAGCTGTCTGCACACGTCGGCCCCCTGTTTCCATCCTCAACAGCCGGAACAGCAGCTTTGTCTTCAGGGTTGATCCAATGACCCCGAAGCGCGGAGGCAACAGAGTGCAACTTGCCACCATGGCATAATCCATCCTACGCGGCCATAGCCACTGCCCCGGGACACTTGGGGATATGGAGTTCAGATAGATGCTGCTTTTTACTTAGTGGAAAACACACAGGGCAACACTTTGGCGTATTGAAAGTTGATAACGAACTAACGGTTAAATGAGTAATAACAGCAGCTAGTAATCAAACAACCACTCAGTAAGAAAATTATCAATGGGTTTTGTCAAATACATTGACAGCATACAATTACTGGCCCTCAGCTCTACAACATGGCATAATGGTGAGTCAGTTGTTAATCTAGTGGCATGATAAGCCTTACTTGGGGTACGAAGTTATTCCCATTGTGTATCACGCATAACATTCTGGCTG
>CABFOQ010004041.1:22131-46426 GCA_900660455.1 Gephyroberyx darwinii | reverse complement strand
GTGCTTTCCCCTAATGCATGGCTTTTTGGCTGCTGTGCATCAAAAGATCTGGTTGTTTCAGTGCCAGGATAAATATAGCAAATGCGTCAATGCATGGCATTGTCTTAACAGGAGTTCGCTTCTATTAGATTACCCCGCTCTCTCTCCACTCCTGAGAACACCACTGTGTTTTCTGTCTTCTGTAGCAGTACACACCAGGCACTCATCAACATTCAAATGGTCTGGACTATTATTAGATCTTTCTACTAATAAAATGAAATACAACATTAAAAGTAATTACTTCTGCCACAGTTTCATCAGGAAACTGCTGGAATGGATTCCATCAGGACCAAAAAGAAAAATGAGCAGTTAGAGGGAAAAAAACAGGACACAACACATTGAACCAGTCTCTTAACCGTTTATCATGTTTCCTTTACAGCCTCCCTCCTTATATCCATCAGCCATGACACAAAATGATTAACATGTAATGGACACTTCCCTCTTGGCAAAAGAGCCAATAAGAGAGTGGATCATGCACGTCTACAGGGAGGTATGCGCCACAAAAATCATAGTCACAGAAAGAGACACCCATATTAAAAAGACGAGTAAGTGTGATTGACAAGCGTTTTGACACCGTATACACAGAAGTCCGTAAACTTTTCAAGTAAAGGCATGGGCTGTTGGTCCACCTGAAGGTGTACTTGTTGGGTGCCGTTGTTACTTGTGTGGAAGTTAGTTAGTGTGCACACACGCTATCTCAGTAGACCTAACTCTTTTCAGTGCAGTACAGTGCATGTGTCAACCTGTCCCTTTTCTCCAGAACACCATCATTACACAAATGACATCATTACACAAATACTTTTGAATTAAAAAAAAAGGGAAAGGGGCACTAAGTGCTGAGAGTCAGGGATGATGAAACGGGATCGTCTGAAGGGAGTTGGCATCTGATCTGGACGTGGTCTCGTTGCCGCTTCCTGGATTTTATGCCTTGGCGTTGATGATGTCGACAAACTCTGCCTTGAGGGAGGCTCCACCCACGAGGAAGCCGTCCACGTCCTTCTGGGAGGCAAGCTCCTTACAGGTGCCGCCAGTAACAGACCCTGAGAAGAAAAGGATGAGGGAAATGGAGTTGAGTGAATGCTTTTCATCATTATACATACTTTCACAGCCCGTAATCATCCACCAACCCATACAAACACCAGACAACAGTGAAGCTGATCCACTCGTCTGTCTCTCTTACTGCAGACAACAAATATTCTCTACGTTGTCTTCTGACAGGCAGATTGACTGACCTCCATAGATGATCCTCACAGAGTTGGCTACAGCCTCAGACACGTTGGTCTTCATCCACACCCTCAGCTTGTCATGAACCTCCTGGGCCTGAGAAATCACACGGGAGACAGACCGCGATGGTGAGAGATGGTAAGGGATCACAACCCCAAGCTAAATGTTCAGTAGTGTAATATTCACCTGCTGCGGGGAAGCTGTCTTGCCGGTGCCAATGGCCCACACAGGCTCATAGGCAAGCACAACCTTGCTCCAGTCCTTCACGTTGTCTGGGAAAGGGACATAATAAGACTTGAAGTGATATTTCACTTTTTTTGTTGCCATGACCCCACAGACAGTCAACCTACAATACAACCCCCAGTGAAATGACTCAGACTGCGTTCTGTACCTGCGATGACCTTGGTCTGAGCGAAGACGACCTTCTCTGTGATGCCGGCCTCTCTCTCATCCAGTTTCTCACCGATGCAGGCAATCACACCAAGACCATTCTCCAGAGCGTGGGCTGTCTTCTGACCAATGAGCTATCGGGGCACACATATAAGCATCTAATCACACAGTGGTAAAACGTCTAGACAGCAAGAATATCGTCTATTCCACTCAATTAAATGGGGTTTAATTCTTACCACTTAAATTGATTAGATTAGATTGACTGGTGCAAACTAAAATAACGACACAAAATAATGCAGAATTACCTCATCACTCTCTCCAAAGACGTGGCGCCTCTCTGAGTGTCCCAGGATCACCCAGTGCACACCACAGTCCTTGATCATCGCAGGGCTGGAGATGGAAGATTCATACAATAAACACAAAGTAAGGATAATCCATTTCATTCATAATCATAATTTTGACACTGTACTATAAATTACATATTTTAAAATATAAAAAAACTAATAGGATTTCATGTTTCAAGAGCTTTTCTGATAACCTCGCAAGCTAGATGATCACAGCGAGTTGATCACTTTCCTGCCTTTCATCCTGAAATAATTCACTTTTTTTAAAAATCAAAGCATGAAACTATTTTCAAACTATTTTCATGATGTGGTATTTTGAGCTGTTCTATACATCCATATTCATCTGAGCATCATTGAAGTCTGCTGCGTTCCTCTAATGGACGTGGACCCTACCTGATCTCCCCAGTGAAAGCACCCTTGGCAACTTTGTAGCAGTTCTGAGCGGCCACGCCAATCTTAGCATCCATCTTGGACCTGACGAAGTCCAGGTAGATGGCTGGGGAACCGCACACCACCTCTGCAAGCACAAAGAAGAAAAGAGCTCTTAGATTGAGCTTAAGGCTTCTTCTTAGTCTTCTTGTTGTTATACATTGATCTTTTGCTCAGCAGGGTGGCCACTTCCCAAACTGGGGGCTTGAGCACAGGTCCTCCAGTTGAAGGACAGTCTGTTTAACCACTAGACCACCCTGCCACCCAAAACTGTTACCAAGTACTACTGCCACAGCACCCTGAGCATCAGAGACACATTCAGACCAGTCTTGATATCATTAAAAAAGACAAGAACAAGAAAGCATCAGTTGTGTGCAACTCTGGGTTACTAAATATTTCCAGAAACATGGTATTTTATTATACAACTTTGAAACTACAATATAGCTGCTCTGTATGCTAAGAGAAAATATTTGCACTGCATACCTAATATTTCTAAATCTGCAAACAGTCAGTGTGATTTTCCTGTGTCAACATTACTACAGTCTACACGGTTCAAGCAGAGTACAGTAAGTCAAGAGCCTGACATTCACAATGTAACTGTATCTTGTGGTTACGTGAATCTATATTAAACATCTCCTGCCACTGTGGGTTTGGTAAAGGTCATTTATCTCTGGCCAGACACAGTCCTCTCTGCATAAAGGTCTGAGTTCACCCACCAAAAGGTCACCTACGTGGTTGCATTCTGCAGGGGTCAAATAAAAGGCAGGAGCCTAAGTTCAAAGGTCAACAAAAGAGCCAGGCTTTAAATAGCCCACTTGTTAAGAAAAACACTCTGGGATGAAATAGCTGAACTTTAAATCCCTGGAGGAAGACAAAAATGGGAAAAGTCTACTTGGGTCTCTGGCTCAGAAACTACTTGTTTGTGGATCACACTGTTGAGCAGTGAGGGGAGTTGTAGGGGGCGGATCTGTTAATAGAGCAAGGTCCAAGGATTTCCTATATTGTGGTAACCGAGATTAAAACATGCTCATATGTATGTTTGGACGAATGTAGCCCGATTCGGATCAGCTGGGGCGTGCATAAAATTACAGTTGCACAATAGCACTGCAACTGGATGCGAGAACAGCGGAAACAAGCCTACACAGAATTTCTCTGTCCTTTCTTGTAGAGTGTCACGTAATGAATGAAAACGGAATTGCAGCGGCGCCATGTAGGACAGCAGATTGTAGCCAGTTTCCAGTTTGTAGGACACGAAGTGCAACAGGGCAAATATGTATCCACGGAACACAATCGACGTTCCGCCCACCGATCAGATACTTTCACGGACTGACTGGCTGCAAGGACTACGTGCCGCTCCAAACGCACTCACGCACTAACACACACACACCGACATTGTTGAAAATCCCGTTTGATCTATCCACGATATATCCGTGCAATTTTATTTGGGGCCTTATGGTAGCTCGGTGTAGTGGGGAATGACAGCTCACACTAAATGCTATGAGGTTGCCGAATAAACACGCAAAACGATGGAAAAGATTGTGATGCGGTCTCTGGTTGGTTGATTTATTGAATGACTGGGCCATCTGACTTTTGGCGGAGAGTATTCGCATGTTAGATAATTTACTGATGGACCGACAAGTATGCCAATTAAAAATGTGATCACGATAATCAGAAAATGTGATCATGATTAACAGATAGCACGCGACTAAATATTAAAAGGAAGATGTGATTAAGGGAAGGCTGGTGGCGCCAGTGTCAAAATTCACATACCGACGTTGGGGTCCAGTTTGGCGGTGTTCAGGGTCTGGATGAGTTCCCCGAGGCTTTTCTTGTCGCCATTCATCTTCCAGTTTCCGCCAACGAAGAATTTCCTGCTCATGTTTGCTGTTTTGTGGGTGATCGCTTGGCCTCGGAACGGTGCTGATAGTCCACCAAGTCTACCTAATCTGGGGAAAGAGAGCGGACGTGCAAGAGCAACTCAGAGTATTTATAAACATGGAAAATGTAACCCCTCCTCTCAGTGAGCTTCATTGGTTTATGGCGACACGCCCGCAAAAGCGGCTCCCTATTTGAGGAAGGGGTAGAGCAAAATGTCATGCTGCCTTCAATTGCTCTGCAAGTTTTATTTCCGCACAATATTTAAGACAAGCGATATACCGTGTTTATACTAGGGTGAAATGTCAGTGTCAATGGACAAATGTTTATGGAAATGGTCGGCTGACCCCTATTCATTTGATAAAATAATAAAAACAACTGATCACATAAAGTGCTTGTCATAAACTCCTGCTTCCTAATCCCAAAGTTATAAATCAAGTTTGTCATGCATTCAAGTGCTTTTAGTCAGAAGTGACGAACGAAAGGGAACCTATTACAAAAGTCTGTTTTTGGTGACCGTGGTTTTATAAATGAATAAGCACAGAGCTACTTCATGCTGCCGCGGCAGAATAATGAGGAGAAAATGTGCATCAGGTAGGTAATTTTCTCATTTCAATTGGTGTTTTATTTTTTTTTATTAGCAAGTCAAAACTTCATTCATGAACGAAAACAAGCCGATACAGCAGTACTAATTCTTCATATAGAATGCCAAAGAATAACATGTAATAATTAAATACATAGTTTTTACCATCAGCTTCCATGCTCTCCGCCCACTAAAGGTCACATCTCGGCAACTCGGGAATGCGAGAAAATACCAATTTCGCCGGTCATACGCGATCATATGTACCACTTTGTTGGCTCGCTCTTATGTACCTCTCGTAATTACGATTTTCTGACAGTTCATGAAGGCAGCATCATAGCGATTTTATATATATATATATATATAAATATATATCAAGCCGGTTTTGAAACAGAGCCATTCAAAAAGAAATGAAATATATCATTCATTGACATATTGGGTACGTGAATACGTAAGTGTGTGTGTGTGTGTGTGTATGTGCGTGTATGTGCAAATTTCCTGCAAATCTCGCAGCTCAAAGCAATAGATAAACTAACTAAAGTAAAACTAGTGAAAGGGAGGAGGAGAAGACACATCGTCCCAACCAGACGGAATTAAGGTTCTCACTAGTGGCCTTGAGGGATCACATGTTAATCGTGAGTGATTGATAGATACCTTGAACATTTCTACTAGTAAGTAGATATTTGCATTTTACTAGTCGTAGATATCTAGAATTAACATTTTGACTAGTCATAATTTAATATATATATCTAGAATTACTGTTTTAACTAGTCATCAAATTCCCTTCTTTGATCAAATGTAACTAAACTATTACATTATAAATAAATGAATAGTTAAAATCAATAATAGATATCTGTAATTTTAGTTGGCTCAAGTGATCAAACTTTGCCGTGGGGATTGACTCTTTCTGATTGGCTGTGATAATATTATCCCCGCCCCTTTGTCTTTCTTTAGACTAGGAAGAAGCGCTTTGATTGGAGGATATTCAATAGTATTTAGCATACCCAACATGCATTTCGCTGTAAAAAATGCTCCTCACATAGCTGCACCTGGATTTAAAGAGGTTTAATTTGATATTCGTTATTAATGATTATTGTATTTCTCATTTACGAAGTTGTCGTTACGTATGTAGTTTTATAATCCATATCTTGCGCAGCACCATAAGTATGATTGATAGGCAAAATAGTGAGGTGCCATTTGCGCGGATTAACCAGCAGGAATTTTGCTCTTTTACTATTTCTCCAGCAGGCTTCTTGTAAAAAAAGAAGCCCACCTCCAAATGTCAAAAACTAAGTTGAACTAACAAAGTTAATATAGATTTTCATAGCAGCGTCAGACTCGGAATTATGTCAACGCAAAGTAGATCTCCACATTAATGTGGGAAAGATAGATGCCTTATTGATCCCCGGGGAGAAATTCATGGGTTGCTGCAGCATTACAGTATCAAATAATGCACTAAATACAAAGGCCTAAAAATACAAATAGACGATAGACGATATTGAACAATGTGCGAGGTAAATCTCTTAATACGCCCACAGTAAGCAGTGAACACAGTCAAACATACATAAGTGTTCGGCAGTTTGATAATCTCCAATAAATATCGTTACTACAGTAGAGTGATCGTAGTTCATCTGTCTCGCCACATGGGGACTACGGACACCACTTTGCCACGTCAGTCTCAAACCATCATGCATTTACTTGCCCTTCCTAATATTTTTGGTTGTGGTCATACATGTTGTCACATGATGTCACTCATGTTGTATTATTATGTCATGTCTCATGTTATGGTTTTTTTTGCACGTTGGTCCTGTGAGGAACGATATTTCGCTCGGCTGTATGTGCTACATGTATCACTGGATTGACAATAAACTCAATTTAAACACTTTAAAAACCTGAACAACTAGATGTTGTTACCTGGGTGTGTAGTGATTCATTGTCAGCCTAGGCACAACCATTAGGGATATGTTATGAACCTCTGTACCTTACCAATAAGAGAATAAAAGTGTAGTAAAGAAGGGAGTACAGAAGAGGATTAGGGACACGTGAAAGTTGAGTTGTGAGTTTAAAGTCAGAATTCTGAGAATAACGAATTATGGCTACCTGTAAGGAACCAACTTCAGAGAGAGAGTCACTTTGCGTCCCAGAGGAAGCCATTTCATTATCTATTTTACTCCATTCTAGACCCTTTCAAAGTAGGAAAAGCCTCTGTGTTAATCCAACTGAGTGACCCAAAAGGGTCCAACTGCAGACCTTCTTCCTCAGGCCCCTCAGGCCCCTGAGACCTCTCTCCTCAGGCCCCTCTCCCCCTGCTGGTCGGAGGATGTATTGTATTTTCTTTCAGAAGTCAATTGCCAGGTCATAGTTCACAAAATATAATTATATGAAAACTATATATTAGAAATCTAATTATACATATATGAAGACTATATATACTATAATATATATTACAAATATTAAAATACATCAATATTAGTTATTAAAATAATTATTATTGCGCAAAAACAAATACCTATGTATTCATATCATTAATATAAATATATATGTATGAATGACTTCAATCATTCCAAACTACAGGGGATAAGTATGAGCTCTGAAGCTCCACAAACTTCCATTACATTAATAATTGTCACACCAGTTATGTAAAACCTATCAGATTAAAAAATTACAAATTCCAGATTCAGCAACTGGATTGCTTATTTCTCGCCTCAAATTTGTTCAGAAATAAGTGAAAGTTTACATACTTCATACAACTGAACCCTACTATTCATGCTCAAACCCCATTGGCTCACAGAACTGGGGCCTCAGCAAAGGAGTGCAAAGTGACTCTCTCACTGAAATTGGTTCCTTACAGGCACCCATAATTCTGACTTTAAAGTCAGAAATCTGACTTTATTCTGAGAATGCAACTCAGAACTCAAATACATGTTTCACATGTAGTCCTAATCCTCTTCTGTAAAGAGGGAGGGTAAAAGGGGAGGGGTTGGGGGTGGAGAATCACATAGTTTCAGTTTGTTTCTAGAAGAGGACGAGAAGGGCGGATAAAGGAGCGTGTGTCTACTGCAAGTTCAGAATCCAGAGACACCGCTAAGAGGCACTTCCGCCCACAAGAAAGATGGCGGCTCCCTTGATGGCGAAATTGGCGGAGTCTTTAGGTTCCCAAGAACCAGCGGTTCGACTCATTTTTTCTATTTTAGTCGGTGAGTTGTGCTTCTGTAATTAACGACAGCATTCATCATAGCTAGATAAAATGACACCCATCCCAGTGACATGGTTGGGTGCTAAGCTGCTCTTCTGCACTGTAACACTGCACTCATTCACCGCTAACATACGCTAGCTCAGCCAAGTACTATAAAGCCACAGTGCCACACACAGGCTGCAAACGAGTTATAAAGCTTTACTACTACGCGACTAACTGGTTAGCTAAAGGAATTACGGACATCCCCAAATCAGTTATTACCAGAAAGCTGTCTAATGAATGTCATTTCCTCTAGCAAGACCGAGTTGGGCACATTGACACTGTTACATGCGCTAACGTTAATAGTGGAAACACATCACCAACGGCTAAGTTGTGCGTTTTTGCCATGAAGGTTATCTCAGCGTCATATATCGGTTATGTTTTGTGTTCACATGTAGAGACCCAGTATATTAGACCAGTTACTGTGAGTTCTGACAGAAGTACGACGGCTTGTTGTAAAATGTGCTCTGCTGTTTGGGTATAGGTTGTAAATAACACGCAGCTCAAGATGTGCAGAGGGCTTCGTATTACAGGGTCGGTATGTCTGTGGGGGAGGAGGAAAGGGAACGGTTGTTCTCTCTGAACTTTGGTCTAGAACATGGACCCATATGATTTCTATCGATATGGTTCCTGCTTAGTCACGTGCTGGTGTCGGCTCACAGCAACAATAGATCGAACAACGCAATTGTTCGATCTATTGTTCATTGAAATAGTTTTGTTGGGTGATGCCTAACCTACAGACACTCTGTTGCATGATTGTTTTCCTGTCATTTATCATTTGCCACTATTTCTCTGGCCCTTGTTATTTTGAGAACATGCTTTGTAATAACTGCTTCATGACAAAATAATCAGCCATACCATTGATGAGTTTGCTCTTGACTTGGGCACATTGCTTTTCAGCATAGTAAAAGTGCCAGCTTTTTGAATGCTACGGTCTGCTCTTGTCAGTACATGTAGCAACAGTCATATGGTGTTTGTGTTTGTCACATTGACATTACCACAACAAGGTGATTGTTGTTAACAAGAATGTCAAGAATGGCTCACCTAGCTAATGTTGATGCATGTAACTGCCATAACACCTTTCCTCCCTCTGTCTCTCTCCCCCTGCAGGGTACCCTTTTGTCCTGTTGTATCGACGGTACTTGTTCCACCAGCCTGCCACCGTTGTTCACTTGTTCCACACCTTTTCTGGACTGGCTCTAGCAGCATTCAACTTTGGTGAGATGAAGAGGGAGAGGAAGGGGCTATGTTGGATGTAGAAGGACTGAATAGATATTTATTTGGCTATTACTCAGCAATTAAGAAACAATTGTGAGTTTTACTTGTTATTTCTTTCATCACACCTAAATTCCTTTACAAGACATTGTTATGGTTTGTGCCAGGGACACTTTCATTTGAAGGTCATATACTGATAACATTGTACGCCACAAGAACAGCACTTGAAGACAAGCTCAACAGCTTCACTAATACAAATAACAAGTAATACATTTTTAAAGATGATGATATTAATTCAAACATGAACTACATTGCTCCTGCTGAGAACATCAGTTTAAACAGTACTTAATTTGCTGCTAGTTATGAAAAGTTATTGCATGAAAGGATTAACAAACAATGTGGATACTGCTCATTTTGCATTGATGGATTCTGGCTTTAGATTGACAAGAATGTCGGTCAGCAGGATATGCGGTGGATTTTCAAACCAAATGGCATTTTAGGAGCGGCAGATTGTAATGCAAATTTGATATACAAAGCATTGAACAGCAGTCTAGTTGGGTCTGCTGTAGAATAAAAACTACAAAGAGGAGCAAAAACTCAATGACATTGATGTTTGCCTTTTCAGATTTTAGTAAATGATCTGAGGTTAACTCAATTATTCTGAGAGATTGATTTTTCACTCAAGTCAATTTCTTATCTTTATGCAGTGGAAAAGCTAGTAGAGCTGTTTAGAAATTGACCTGGCTGAAGAGTGTTGGGAGTGGGGAGTTGTCAATGATTTCCTTATGGTGATGTTGTCATGGAAACGTAGAGCACTGAGATGCTGATTTGTTCCCGCAGAGAAGACACCCACCCTAGGGCTGCACATGTATTTTTACGCATGTTATTTGCCTATGCATTGGACACAGTAGATTGAAATAGAAATACAGTTGAGCTTGCTCTAGTCCAGCCATGGGGGGGTAAATAATAACCTCAGGTTGCATTCAAATCAACATCTATGTACTGACTTTTAAAGTATTTTTGTCATCCATTTCCAAAGCCCAATTTGTCCTTTGAGACAAAAAAACAGCTTCCACAGGACTCAGGCAGCCTCCTGTCTGTGTTGTAGCGGTTCCTGCTCAGAAACCAGACCCAAGGAAATATTGCGTGACTATGTAAAGCGCTTTTGTCACATTTGGATTGGAAGTGGCTTAGGGTTACGTTATTTGACTCTGTAACTAATTAAATGAAATGAAATGGTAGAGCAGGTTTGACCATTTGAGACCATTTGCATATGCATTTTACTTGGTAGGCATTTAACCAACACCCCAGAGTGACTTACTGAACAACAACAGTAGAATAAACTTAAATTCCTAAGTTGCCAAAATGACAAACAATAGTAAGGAATGCAATGGTAGTTGGATGGACGGAGCTTATCTCACATGGAGGAGAGTGCTGATGAGAGACTGCTAACACTGATATCTTGTTTCTTTATTCTGTTGTGGCTGCACACTGGATTTTACAGCAGGTCTGTTGCTTTTTCTTGCTCTTTGTGGGATGTTCTCTCTCCCTATCCTCTTTGAATGCTTATTTCAAAATGGATGTATTCTCTCTCTCTCTCTCTCTTCCTCTTTCTTTCTCTTCCTCTTCCAATACTGAAGTAAACTAAGGAGAGAAATGCTGTTGTCATGTCCAATCCTACAGGTCACACTTGACTGCACTTACCAACTCCCCACCCACCCCCTCTGCCCGTCTCTCTCTCAGGCTCTCAGATCTGTCACTCTGCAGTATGCATCCTTGTCCAGTTTCTGATGCTGAGGCTCATGGGAAGGACGGTAACAACTGTCCTGAGCAGTTTTATTTTTCAAATGGTGAGGTCTCCCTCTTTTTTTTTTCTCTCCTGCTCTCTTTCCTCTCCCTTTCTCCATGTGCTTTGTGATGCAGGCTCACTTCATAGCATTAGCCCCCTTTTGTCCACCGTCAGACTTACACTGCAGTGACTCAGGTACTGCCCACCAGCTCGTCTGCATGTGTTTAGGCCTCATGCCTACTTTTAAATCTGCATTCTGTGATTGTCTTCTTCTTATTGTCTTGTGTTAAACCCTACACTTTTTACTACATATTGAAAAGACCACTAGAGGCCAATAATCTTATAACCTAGTGACATATCGCCTGTAATTCTTTTTCCACCTTTTCTCTTGCTTGCCCTTCATAATGCCCCACACTGACCCAAATACCGGGATGAAACCAGGTTTTAAACAGGAATGTTGTTATTCAACTTCTCTCTCTTTCCTCTCGTTCTGTCTTCCTGTAGGTATACCTGCTGGCAGGTTATTACTACACAGCTACAGAGGAGTATGATATCAGCTGGACCATGCCTCATTGTGTCCTCACACTCAAACTTATTGGTACGTTGACCTTATCAGCCAACACTCCTCTGCATGGTATAGACTCTATTGTCTCATTAAAGTAGTAACTGCAGAAGCTTTCTCGTTGTGTTAGGTTTCATATGTTCCTATTGCTTTAGCTGTTGCTGTTTTCCTCTATTAACTTGCTACTAAACTGCTGAAAGGGACTTGGCATGCCATAAGGTGTTCATTCTAATGACCATGACAATCTTAGTCACCCTAACATAGCCTCTGACTCCAGTTGCATTTTCTGATTACAGGTTTGTCATTTGATTACTATGACGGCGGGAAGGAACCAGTGAGTTGCTTGATCTCTGTTGCCCATTTGATCATTGGTCAATATATTTATATTGTCTCCCTTGGAAGTTTTATTTTTTGCAGTTTTGCCTGATGTGTTTCTGTGTCAGTTTGTGTTGCCGTGGTCTCAAGTTTGCTGTTTTCGTTGTTGTGTGAAAGAGAGAGGGATAGGTTGTGTTTTCAGTTTGCATCCACCACCTGAGTGCTGATTTGCACAGCAGGAAATTGATACAATCAGTTGCTGGTTTACAAACATGCATACCCTGTTTGTGTCTCTGTCTTTCCTTTACAAGTCTTTCAATGTTTGAGTATAACTTTTTTGCTCAGTTTGGTTCTGTCTCTTCTCCTTGTGGTTTCCTGTGGTGCAACTAGCCTATATATATGTTGGCTGTTAGATAGTTTCTGCTTAACTGCCCATTGCTGCTTCCATACATCTGTACATCTGGTCTTTATGCTGCACTTCTTATATTTTATCTATGTTAGAAAATCCATAAACCTTATCTAGTGAGGCTGATATTATCAATGTCTTTCTATGTGCTTCAGATAAATGTCGTGGGCCGCCCTCTAGTACTCAGAAACAACCCTGTTTACAGCCTGTAGTTAAATGCCTGTGTACTATAAGTGCAGTTAAATTGAGTTGGTGGTCAGTCTAGATTGTGGTCACCTTTCAATAAGAACCACGGGTAACTAGATAGGCTATGAGCTCATCATTGTACCGTTAAAATTCCTTGATTGTCCCATCCTCTTTCTGTTCTCTTTTTGCCTTCTTTGTTTATAATCCTTCGCCCCTTGACCCTCTTTCCTATCTCTTGTCCTCTCTTGTTTTTTATCCCTCCTTTCCCCCCATATCCTTACATCCCAGTCCCAGCTAAATTCAGAGCAGCAGAAGGCTGCCCTGCCGTCTGTGCCCTCTCTGCTGGAGGTGTGTGGCTTTGCGTACTTCTACGGAGGCTTCTTGGTGGGACCCCAGTTTACACTGCGGAGCTACCAGAGGCTGGTAGCAGGGGAGCTCAGCGACTGCCCTGGACAGCCCCCCAATAGGTGTGTGTGTTTGTGTGTGTATAAGAGTAATGAGCTAAAAGACCTACTGCATATCACCATAGGAATAAACCATCTGTCCGATGTCTCAACCCTTCAGCTAACTCCATTAACCTTAACCTAAAAAAATTAACTCTTTTTTTCCCCTCACTCTCTCCCAGTGTTATACCTGCTATGAAGCGGTTTGCTCTGGGTATCTTCTGCCTGGTTATATATACAGTAATCAGTCCACATTACCCAGACAGCTACTTCTTAACAGATGAATACGAGGTGAGACAGACGACATAATTGAATAAATTTGCTGTTCATGAATGCATTTTTTAATGTTAGACAGACTAAAGCCTAACCCCTTCTAAAATGTAAACTTATATCATTTCTACAGGCTCAGCCATTCTGGTACCGCTGTGTGTTCATGCCCCTTTGGGCTAAAATCAATCTGTATAAATATGTCAGCTGTTGGGCTATAGCGGTAAGTAGTCTCTTGCTCTGGTAATCTACAAACTGGTTGATTCACAAGATGGAAAATGAGGAGAGTTGCGCTATTATAGCAAATGGCTAGCGGTCCACCAATTTGCCTCCTGAAACATCCAGTAGGAATCATTTGCTTACAACCACATGCTCACATTGCATACACTAACGTGCCTCTGGTCTGACCTTAGGGCAAAAATGAAGCAGCACCCTAGCACCTTAGACTGACTCTTGGTTAATGGCAAAAGGGCAAAATCCAAGTTGATAACATGTTGTTTCTCATATTTAAAGATACCGTAAATAAATAAATAAATGAAACATTAAATATATCACATTACTAACATTGTTATTGTTGTTGTATCACCATCACTTCTTATTTTGCTTCATTTCATCTTTAAAGTGTGTTTTATCAGCATGATATAAGAGGAGGTGCCCCTCCTGTCCCTAGAGAGTCTGTTCACGCCACTGATTGCACACATGAACGCTTGCTATGAGAGAGCATCAATGCAAGAACATGTCAGCTTTTACATACCTTTTGCATGCAGTCATACATGCAGAATAGATTTTTTTTTTAATATTTAAAGGACTATTTTATCTGGTTCCTGTGCTCTGGTGTGATTTTATTGTATATGTGGCATGCCTTTCTTGTGTGTTTCAGGAGGGCGTATGTATACTCTCTGGACTAGGCTACAATGGTGTGAACCAGGATGGTGAACACCAGTGGGATGCCTGTGCCAATATGAAGGTGTGGCTGTTTGAAACCACGCCTTACTTCACAGGAACCATTGCCTCATTCAACATAAACACCAACGCCTGGGCGGCCAGGTCAGTGTCATGCCTGAATGATCTCTCTGGTTTTGTTGTTTGTATCCAGAGTGGTGCTGTAAAAGTTAACCATCTACTTGATTGACAACTGAGAAATACAGGGGCGGAAGATCTAGTCCAATATGCATATTTGGCAATGCTTCATAATAAATGAGTAAGCCAAGGCTTCTCCCCACACTTGGTTTTAACGCCAGAACATTAGTCTGGTAAAAGCTATTTGTCACAGGGAACTAAAGGCGGAAGACATCTTGGGAGGTGCACACATGCATCCAATTTATTACACTGTCCATTTTTAAATTCGGTTGAGTCCGCTACCTTAGTTAGCTCGCTATTAAGCAGCGCTACATGAGGCACAGAGGGTGGAGGGGGGAAGGGGGGGCTTTGTACATGTCTCTACTCTACAGCTGATGTAGAAGCTGTTTTGTGGATGTTTTGTCAGTTGGTAACTAATTGAGCTACAAGCATGTCTATACATCTGACCTAATGGATGCTTTTACTCTACAGAGCAAGTGCCCATGGCTGTTTATTGTACAGTAGTGGCACTTTAAATACTTTGTGTGTTAGGTCATTGTTTGACCTACATCGTAAACAGGTCTTTGTATTTATAGTATTTATGTATTTATCCCTTGGCACACATACAGGCAGTTTAATAATAGGACCAATTGCACAGGATTTAACCTGGATCCGGTAATGCTATGTAAGATTTACGTTGTTCATACCATGGCTTTTCCAGAACAGCCTTTTACGATAACGTTACCGAAGTAGGGGTAGGTATGGTGAAAACATGCAGGGTGTTCAGGGTGGTCCGTTCTTGTGAACTGTATGAAGTGTCCATTCACGCAATACAGGACTGAAGCTAGTATGTGGGAGAGAAGCTTAACCAATGAGAAGAACAATGAGCTAAAGACTTTTTTTTTTAACTATCTAGTACCTCATGTACTTTGTTTTATTTACTGCCGTCTGGCCCTGCTTTCTATAGAAGTTGCCACTGGGGCCAGTCCCCAATGTGCTGTAAGAAGAAAGCACTGCTTTGGGGATATATAACATGATGTGAGTGCACTTGTCTACGGTATTATAACACTACTATAGGTCACCATTGAATTGATGAGCACCCTTGTAGAGAATGTAAAGTTGTTGAAATTTTCAATGTAATTTCAGTTGGTATGCAACAACTTGTAGGTAAAAGGAGTGCTAGTTAAATAGTCATGCAAACAGAGATAGTTAATCCATGAAAAGATAATCCATGAAACATTTGTAACCTGACTGTCCTCATACAGTGATTCATTGTCAAAGAACTGGTCCCTAACTCTTGGTTTGCTTTTCAGGCATGTGTTCAAGCGGCTGAGGTTCCTGGGCAATAAGATCCTGTCTCAGTTGGCCACACTGCTCTTTCTGACCATCTGGCACGGCCTGCACTCTGGATACAGCATTTGCTTCTCCCTGGAGTTCATCATCGTCAATTTAGAAAGACAGGTATACCAGAGATAGAGGTTAGTCCCTGGAGCAGGGATAGGAAACGTAAATGGTGGTGAATGTCTTATGAAGACCTTGATAGATAGATAGATGGCTCTTTATTGTCCCCGAGGGGAAATTGCAGTTTGCAGTTCTGAGTCGGTCCGGTGGAGGTGTGTGTGGACCTTATGGGTATTTATGTTAGTATGAGCAGTAACTCCTAATGTTTTGAGTGGGAATGTTTGTAGTTGCACCTTGAATTATGCATTTTTAGTTACGTAGAAATAGGCTAGCTTCGTGCCATGCCCTGCATCAGACCGATCAATTTAAACCAAGAGACAACATCTCAGAATCCAATGCTATTACTAAGTGGCATAATAATATTGATCAAATGCACCTCACTGCTAAATACACTTATAATTACATATTGGCTACGTTTCCAATTAGGACTGAGTTAATTATTTAATTCAGGTTCAAACTCCGAAGGGTTAGATTGAGTTTGTGCCGGTTTGTTATTCTTTGTCTTATGCCGCGTCTCAAATTGCCGTGAGCTGGAATGAGTTAAAACCATGAAACTTGGCCCAGTAACTGGAAATGATGTGCAAATGCTTCCCAAGAAACATGAGCCCAATCGGCCAGATGGTGGCGCTGTAATTAAGGCCCATATTGGAAAGGCCACGCCCCTCACACCATGACTCCGATTGACTTGAAATCACTCAAGACTCAAGAACCACTAAAGTCCACCTGACTAGAATTTCAGCCATTTTTAATTTTTTGAAAAACACATTTGTGACATCTCCTCCTAAACCGCAGGTCCAATTGCTACCAGATTTTCTGTGGATCATTATTGGACCAAGCTTATCAAACGTTGTGTAAAGCTTGTTGATATTTTATTTAGTTTTCAAGATATTGACCAATGAACTTCAAAAGGGCGTGGCTCAGCACATAATTAGACCAAAGTCAACAATCGTTGGGCCAATCGTCACAAGTTTCATTCAAACTACAAATGCAAAAAAATGTGATAAATCAGAAATTGTTTGTCCAATCATTACAAAACTTGCAGGATATGTTTCATAACAATGTTGAACCACTTGTGTAAAACTATTTTGAAATCACTCAATAGGGGGTGCCACTAATTTCAAACATGTCCATGGGCCTGGCGCAAATTTGGCCAGTTTGTCCAAACATCACCAAACTTGGTGGATATTTTTAATTCAGCTGTTGAAACATTGACCAATAGGCGGTGACGGCATTGTAGATATTTATGTTGAACTAAGTTTGTAAAATTATCTTAAAATTGGCCAATACGGGGTGCCACAAATCTTTTCTATATGGGCTTACAGTATAGTATTTTTCTGGGGCTTTTATTTTTAAACTGGGCTTTGTTGTTTGAGAATGGAAGCCTCTGTCCTAGTGGCCTTGCTTACTTAAACATACAGTTAACTGCATATATTTGTGGAATTTATCTTCTCTTGTCGGTCTGCATGCAGTTTGCAGTAACAAAACGGTTTGAACCCACACATTGCTGCTTGCGGCTATATTTACAATGTGTGTGTGTGGTGTGTGTGTGTGTGTGTGTTGTGTGTCTTTCGACAGGCCCAGGCACTAGTGAGGGACAGTCCCTTCCTGACCAAGCTGGCCAACAGCTCGCTCTACCCCCTCATCTATGTAGTCCAGCAGTTGTTCCACTGGCTCTTCATGGGCTATGCCCTGATGCCATTCTGCCTCCTCACCTATGACAAATGGCTCAAGGTAAGAACGTGTCAAATCACTCACATCATGACGTGACATGATGATGGTTAACAAAATGCTTAATAATATGTTTAGATTTCTTTCACCAATGATCCAAAAACGTGGGGTTTGGTTAAGATTTTTTTTACAGCCCTCTGTGTATCTATAGCACTTTTATTATACATTATTGTGGTTAAATGTGGTTCCATTATTACTGAATACATATTTCCAAAGCAAGTCCATAAGCTCCATCTGTAGAATTTGTAATATGATTGTTATTGCTGTATCATTACTCTTAACTGGGATCAGAAGTTCAATGTCTCCATAAGGATTGTTAATGAATGTTCTGTCGCCTCTGTTTTCCAGGTGTATTGGTCCGTCTATTTCTCTGGTCACATATTCTCCTTATCAGCCTTATTAATCTTGCCATACATCCGTATGGTGGCGGTGCCTAAGAAAGAACAGAGCGAGAAAAAGCAGGACTAAGGTAAACAAATACAAGCCTCTGTTTTTTTGTCAAGATTTGTTTCTCATTTGTGACCTGACTATTACTCAGTCAGTCGAATGTGACTGAGTATGTAATTGACACCTTAGTCGAAACCAAAAAGTAATGGTATTACAGTGACAGATGAAGAGGTGTGTGTATAATGGTTTACATATCTGCACTTTACTGCTATTTGCACTTCTGGTTAGATGCCAAACTGCATTTCGTTGTCTCAGTACTTGTACTGTGCAATGACAGTAAAGTTGAATCTAATCTAATATCTCTGTTTCTTTCCAGGTCTCTAGCTGAATATCCTTCTAGGATGCAACTGAAGGGAACTGTGACTTTTAAGGAGCAGATCAGAAAATATTATAAGGCCTTTAGTAATATATATTATATGTCCATGTAAAAAAAATTCTTTCTATATATTTTTGTGTTTTACATGGGATGGGTGTTTTGAAAAACATTTGGAGAAATGTTTACAGGAAATGACCATTGTGCCACATGGGTAATTGTGAGCCAATCAGGGGTGATTTCCTGTTTCTTTATTTTTCTTTTTTAAAGACATGCGGGACTAGCTGAACTTAAGTATTGTCTCAACAAAGTTACACTCACCAAGCACGGGTTCAGAGTCAGTCACTGGCTCTGATATATTTTTGTTCTATTTTTCTGTCTCACCTCAAACCCCTGCATTTAGTAGTGAGCCTTCACAGGAACAAGGTTTAGGCACAACAACAATGTATTCGGCACTTTCAAATGTAATAATACGATATACATACAGCTTTTTGAAGAGAGTGACTGCTACTCTGACAGGTGTGATCATATTTGAGGGTGGTCATGGCTGCCCAACAGTCATGCAGAGCACTGTACACTACACTAATACTAAACTCAAAATGGCCTTGTATTATCAATGAATGTTTTTACATTTCTTCTGGTTTTAGTTTCCTTCAAATCTTTTGTGATGAATGACTTGATTTTATAGAATTTTAGGAGGTTTTATGAAAAAGACAATTTTGTAGCTTTGGATAAGATTTCATGAAAGCATTTACATTGTTCCTCTTCCTCGTAATCATTTTGTACAACGTTTCCTGCCATCCATCCTCTTTTCTCTCCATTAACTGTATTCCCATCTTCTGTCTGCCTTGATTCTAAACCAGCCCTCAGCCCTGACTTTCATAGATCTGAAAGGACCTGATTGGTTTCAGAAGTATGGTAATTGCCCTCACTTTGCACTCCAGGCCAGATAGTCATCACAATTTTTCGTATCCTCTCAGATCTCCACAATAACGGGCAGAAGCTGTTTTGGAATTAAGGAATTGTCATTTTGAACTGGAAGCAAAACCGAAACAAAAATGAAAAAAACACTACTTTTGTATTGAGAGTTTCACAATTTTGTTGTGGACATCCATGGTTTGATCCTTCCATTTTTGACAGCAGTTGGTAAGTGAAACGTGTGAGTTAGATGCATCCCATTCCACTGTGGGAATGCTTCTATTTTGGGCTGGAATGTCTGATCCAAGGTATGCGAAGGAAGGAAGGGCACTGCTGCCCTTTCAAATGCAGTGACACATGGGGAAGACAGCACCTCACTGTAGCAACAGCCCAGATTTTAGTAATATTTATACATGACATGGTGATTATTAATTGATGTGAATAATTATTTCAAGAGACTACTTTTTGCCTTATTCCTACCAAATGTACAAAGGAAAATAAAAGGGGGGTGGGGACGTAATTTTAAATACATTTTTTGTAATGTTCATTAAAATGCTGGATTTAAAAAAAAAAAAAAAAGTTTGTGACCTGTGATTGTTATGGTGTGTTATGTGTGTGCGTGTGCGCATGGCCGTCCCATTCCCATGCTTTCCCTACATCTGACAGGAGCACGGGGCAAAAAGGGGCGATATGACGTCATTTTGCAGTCTGGTTATAGGGTTATGCAGGAAAAAGGGGAAAGGGCAGAGTAGCAGTGAAGTCTGTCACTCGTCAAATGTGCACAGATGAAAATTACTGTGATGAGGTGAACTGATGTGTTGGGGTCTGAGTCACTCCCCGAGCATTCAATAAAAACAGCAAGAGCAGCAATCTGGCAGGGAGCTGGTGGGGGCCTGAGAGAGTAAGAGAAGGACGCAGTGTGGGCGGGTTAAGAAACGCCGAGAGGGAGGGCACGCCAGCGTAATATTCCCAGCGTTTTTCCCTCATACAGCCGAAAACAAGGGCATCGGTCTCTTGATCTTCCGTTCACATCCCAACCAAAAATTCTGACATTTTGATCATCGTCAAAAGAAGAGCAGTTGTGTCGCCTGTAGTTTGGTTTATTTTGCCTGCGGGGGATTGCCGAGCGGCAGGGGCGTGTGAGGCGGATGCTGCGAGCGTAGTGTTGGGTACCAGAAGCATCACCACACTCACCACGGTAATGTCAAATCGACAGTGTCAGTTTTCTGTTGTAACTATCGTTGGTCTCTGCGACATTTTTGTCCTAGTTCAGAATGTTACTTAGCATTCGTGGAGACAAAGCTGCTAATGTGTGTCAATATCAACCCATTGAAAATCGATTGATTATTGTCGCATATAGGTTACGCATGTCTGTGGTCCTGAATTCTTCTGTAGCACGGACAACCTGTGCACTGATGGAGTCGCACGTATTGTAATGTTTTATTTCATTGATTCGTTTTGATTTAATATTTTATATGTTGTCCTACGCCAGGGATGCTGCAATGGAAATTGCTGTGGCTTATTATGTCAGTGAGAGCTCAAATCCCATGGAATACATTTTCAATTGTGGCACTGATACAGACAGGAACTGCATTTCTTTCAACACCAATATTAAAACGTCTGAAAACACGCACATTCTCTACCTATTCCAATGAAGCACACAGGCACGCACACACAAGACCCAGGTGTGTGTATGCTCCATAGGCTAACCCAGGCTATTTAAACGGCAAGCATTTCATTTTATTTTTAAGGAATGCACTTTAACAAGTAGACTGTAGCTGTAAACTGGGGAACAGGAATACATTTCTAGATTATTGCTTCATTCATGCTGTTTGATTCAATGTGCATTTCTGATTATTTGGGGGTAATGCTTACTTGCAGTCTTATTTGCCCATATAGGCCCCCATTCAAAGGTCGCAAGCAATCTAGCTGCATGCAACGCTTTCATTGTGCCTTCCTTGCAAAAATACAGCGACATAAAAATCTCTTTGTGCCTATAATTTGTTCCATAGCTGGGTGGGCCTGATCTCTGTTCTGTCTCAGTCATTCTGTCATGTTTTCTCTACCTCTATCTTCCAGTGCTGATCAGTTGCATGTACTGTATTCCTCCCTGTCCCCTCCCCTCCACCTTTTCCCTTCCTCCCTCAGATGGACAGAAAGAATTTTCTCTCCTTTCTCCTCCTTTGTTTGACTTCAGTTGCCAATGGCAACAAAGGTCAGTTCCTCATCCTTTAACTGTTAATTGTGAGTGTTGAGATAATGGTTGTGACATTGCCATGGGAGTACTCAAACTTGTGTAGCTGATCAGGGCCATGGCTCTTTCCCCCCTTAAACACTCCTGATTCACATTAACACTCATTAGGAGTTAAGGAATGATTTCTTGCTAACCCTCATTTGTGTAATGATGATGTACAATTAGGCTAAATATTACATACACAATGCATTTGAGAATGGCAAGTCTACCCATGTATACCTAAATGTGTGTATCTGGATATTTATATATTTTGTATATTGTGATGACCCTGTGTGCAACTGCTTGTTTCATCCCTACTGTGACCCTGAGAAGATGATAAATCAGTTTTTCCCCCTGTAGCAGATTTATCATCCTGGATAACCATGACTCTGATTCAGCTTCATTGTTCCAATGATTAGCATGCTGAAGAAGGAGAATGAAACAGACAGGGTGGAGAGAGCATGTCAGAGAAGGAGATGGAGGAGAGGAGGAAGAGAGCAATGCAGGGAGACAAGGAGAGCAAGACTGAAGGCGAGATGGAAAGTCACAGAAACACAGAGAGACAGAGAATGGGATGAGAGAGAGAGAGGAGAAGGAGCGGTGACAGGAGAAGATGTGGGGCTAGTCAAAAGATACAGACACCAACAGTTTGCAGTGAAGAAGCAGACTGATAAGGAGAGAGGAAGAGGTGGGGGAGTGAGGAGGAGAGGTGGTACGTGAGATCAGGTGACACGAGGAAAAGGAGAGCGAGAGATAGGAGCACTTGTGTGTGAGAGACAGAGAAGGAGGGGTGGCTGAGTATGAGGGGATGTTGTGGAGAGATAGAGTGACAGAGAGAGGAAGAGTGCCAGGGAGAGAGGGATGGAACGGGATGCCTCTCAATCTGTAATCCCGGATGTAATCCACAGCCCTGATGCTCAGATTAATGCTATATAGCAGAGGGAGGGAGGGAGAGGGGGAGGGGACAGAGGGCAGGAGATAAATGACCAAAAAAGGGACAGGGCTGAGGATTGTGGAAATGGAGGAGGAGCAGGAGGAGACAGCATCAGGTTGGACCTTCAGAAGAGAAGAGAGAGAGAGAGAGGGCTGAGCAGAACCAACAGCCTTCTCCTCCCCAAAGTCTCCTCTCACATGGAAGAGGGCCAAATTTGTTCCATTCAGAGTCACCGGAAAATCTGCTGTTGAGACAACAGAGTAATTGCTAAATTACTAAAGTACTGTGTTTCTATCTGAGGAATTGAAACCCCATAGCTTCAGTGTTAGCGACGGAGGACGACAGAGAGAAGGCACTCGGGCTTTTGTTTTGGCCTTTGATTGTTGGAGTGTAAAATCGTCATCCTTCTGGCTCATTAACTTGGCCTTTGATCATCCAGCAGAGGACACTCAGAAGAGGAATTAATAATTAATTTGCAATTAAAGGTGTATTCACAGTAAAACTTCGGCATTTGATTGTGACTTGGCTGTAATTGTGCGACGTCTGGTGGGCTGGTTGGGCTGATTGATATGTGCAATATACCTCTTTCTGTGTGATAGGTGAAATCTGATTGGTTTTAATTATACTGCCAACCAGCAAGGTGTGTGGAGTGGCACTTGATGTGAGAGTGAGAAAATGGGGGAGGGGGTCATGGGGGGAATCTATGTCTGTGTGCGTGAACGTGATTAAACTGTGTCTGTGGTCGCACACACATACATCGTGTGGTTCTCCAGTCATGCACACACCCACAATGTCCTCACTCGTAATGGAGTGTTAAAAATAGACACGTTTGTTCTTTCTAATTGCTCCATTTAACCCAAAGCTTCTTCGGTCTCCTCTCTGTTCTCCGTTCAGCCAATAAGCACAAGCCATGGATAGAGACGGAGTACCAGGGGATCGTCATGGAGAACGACAACACCGTGCTGCTCAATCCCCCACTCTTTGCCTTGGACAAAGATGCTCCACTGCATTACGCCGGTAACAATATGGCAATAACAATACGGTAGACTCTACAAGGTGCGGGTCAGGCAGGCCGAAATATGTTCAAAAATGGTCTCAAATATTTTAACTATTCCATGCTAGGACAGCCACAGCACTGGCCCCTTCAAAAAATAGGTCAAATCAAGCCCTCGTCACGCCTATTCACATTTTTTGCTCAGGTACAGCTACAGGATGACACTGCAACTCTGTGGCCAATTTGAAGATATGGATTATTTATGTCTGTTTGGGTGCTTATATTTTCATAGTAAATATGAACACACACACACACACACAGAATCCTGATTTTACCATATTCAGAGAGAGGTTGCGCTAACAGGGCACTCCCATTGAAAGCAGGGTATTCCTATAGGCGTTCTACATATTAAAATGACTGAAATCAATCATTGAGTCCACTATTTTTAGACCCTCCAAGAAACTCATAGTGTAATTCAACCCTTCATTGCAGGAGTTGTCAGCAGTGCTCTACTCCACAGCATAAGATTGTTATGTTTGCATTGGGAACGCTTGGAGTTCATTCAGGAAATATTCATTGTTCACTCAAATTATAATGGATCTACTAACGTTACTCTGGGGTTCCCTGAAATTCGTTTTGGTTTATTTCAGCCATCGAAGGGTGGCCATGGGGTACTATTTGAAGGGATTTATTTGTAAATCAACAACATCCTATTCTATTCTTGGAGTAATGGCGTGCTAAAGATAAATTAAGTGCCACTTGAAGGAATCCTCTAGATATCGCTGCACTGATGTACAATATGTTTAGTAACTCACTCCAGTGATTTTCCTCACTCACACTGTCTCCCTCCCTCACCTAGGTGAGATTTGTGGCTTCCGGGTCCATAATGGACCATCTGGTTCAGGTTCG
>CABFOQ010004041.1:6232-22111 GCA_900660455.1 Gephyroberyx darwinii | reverse complement strand
TCCAAGGAGCCGCTGGACTGTGAGAGCCAGCGGGAGCACAGCTTCACCATCCAGGCCTACGACTGCGGCGAGGGGCCCGACGGAGTCAACAGCAAGAAATCCCACAAGTCAGTTTTGAACGTTAATCTGCAAATGTGTACCGTGCGCCCTCCACCTCCCAACCCCGCCTCACTTAAAAATAAGACATTTTATTTTTTCCATAATGAGAGTTGGTACGTGAGGTTCCTCTGGCTGTGCACACTACTATAAGACTATACAGCCGTCACTGCTGCCTATTGTTAGAATCATCCGTCTCTATCGCCCCTCCTTATCTTTCTCTGCTTCCCTTCCCTCCCGACTCCTTCCCTTAGGGCCACAGTGCATGTTCGCGTGAACGACGTCAATGAGTTTTCCCCAGTGTTTGTAGAGCGTCGCTATGAGGCCTCGGTCCCAGAAGGACGTCTGTTTGACCGTATCGTGCGCGTTGAGGCGCTGGATGCCGACTGCTCCCCACAGTACAGCCAGATCTGCTTCTATGACATCATCACTCCCAACGTGCCCTTCGCCATTGACAACGACGGTAAGATACTGGGAACAATATTCCTGTCGTCTATCTGTGCTAGTGACATATCCTGACTAGATACCATATTATTTATCCAACTTACAGTCGGCACGATATACTCCAACTGGCCCTGGTCGCAAGTGGAAGCACTCAAATCAGTATTATTAGCTACGTTCCTGCTCTCCTCAACACGTACATCACCACACACATGCACAAACACACCAATCACTATTGACGCATTGATGTCTGTGTAGCATTGATATTATAGGAATTGCAGGTATTTAATTTCTCTCCCAGGTAGAAGGCAAACAATTTAAAAATAGAATCTGTGTGGGTGGATAGTTGTTCTGTCTCTGCATAAATATTGCTGTTCAGTTTAATATAGCATCCTTTTATCCAAAACTCATAATAGACCCCATCACGTATACCTCTTCTTAGGAAAAGGCTGAATTTTCCAAGTCTTTGTTGCAGCCCATTGACTGTTTGGTGGGAGATCGATAATGGACGTTTGTAATATGACAAGAGCAGCAGGGGAGACGGATTTCCACAGAACTTGTTTTTACCGTGACTTTGCAGAATTGTCTGGGACTTGGAGGAGGTTGCAGAGGATGAGCAGTTCCTTTATTTTGTGGGTCAGACTGGTACAGCAGCACAGAGACCTTTTGTTCCAGCCTTGTTCAGATGCTGTAGGGTTGTGATTGTCTATTCTCATTCTCGATTATGTGTCTTCTTTTTTACTGCTAATATGTGTTTTATCCCCCCAATTTTTTCCTTTCACTGTGTCAGAGCATCTTTTTTCTTACCTATTGTTTGTGGGCTAGCACGATGAGGTTGTCAGCCTCTCATAGTTAGAGTCTGTCCTGTAAGTCTGTTTATCTCGGGGGAAAAAGGAAAAACCCTTCAGTTTTCATCCTGTTATTTATCTTCACTATTTGGCTTTTTGTTTCTTATTATAGTGTAGAGAAGTAAGTACAGAGTATTGTGAGGTTCTGGAAATGTGTATGTGTGGCGATGGAAGAAAACTGCTGGGTTTCTGAGTGTGTATGCTTGTTGTTCATGACTAACCTTCCTATTTCTTCTTTCATTTTTTCGTTCTTTCGTTCTTTCTTTCTTTCTTTCTTGCCTCCCTCCCCTTCTGTCTCCTAGGAAACATTAAGAACACGGAGCCTTTGGATTCTAAGCGTCAGCGTGTTCACACCTTCTGGGTGACCGCCTTCGACTGTGGAAAGAACCGCGCTCAGGCTGATGCCCAAGTCGTTGTCACGGTCAAACCATCCTGCAAACCCGGCTGGATCGGTAATCAATAACACTGAATGCACCATCGCTGTCCTTACTCTTATCCTGAAATAAATCTCCCTTCTAGGTGGATGGGAGAGGCTTTAGAGATGTCTGGTATCTGAGGCTTGGTGCGTCTTTGATGGAAACACCTCATCTGTTTGGGTGTGGAATTGGTGTGGGCTGGTTTGCCAGCACTTTCTAAAGTAGGAGAGCTCAGCTTGGATGAATCACCTGTGCATGTTTATATCAAGAGCTGGGTGTTGTTGACGCTTATTAATATCAAGGGAAGGTTGTTAATGAAACACTGACAATGCGTGTGCAGAGGGATATGTAGTTCAGTTTTTCTTCTTCTTTGGATTGTTAGGGGCTGTATTCTCTGCAGCATGAACAGGCACAGTTTATTATCATCCTTCTTGGTTTGCTTCATTTTGACACTGCTTTTTCATTTTAAAACATTTTTTTTCACATTTTTTCAGGATGGACCAAGCGTGTAGAGTACACCCCGGGGTCAGGCAGCATCCCTCTGTTCCCCAGCTTGCATTTGGAAACCTGTGAAGAGACTGTGTGGAACATCCAGGCCACCGTAGAGCTCCAGACTGGCCACATTGGGAAGGGCTGTGACAGAGACAGCTACTCAGACAGATCTGTGCGCCGACTGTGTGGTGGGTTCTGCTCTACATCTGTAAACGTGCGACTGAATGGGTGCAGCATCCTCGGTACTGATCACTCACTCGTCATTAACATCCTCTGTCTTCTCTCTCCTGTCTGCATCAGGTGCTGTTAGGGGTGAGGTGGACCTGCTCCCGCCCCCATCCCCAGCAGCCAATTGGACCTCAGCTCTGCCCACTCTCCCGTCCTCTGATTCATCTCTGGTTTTCTCTTTCAATGGATCCACCCATGTCGCCGTGGTGCCTGACTCGGTTGTTGCGGCAGTGTCGGGCGACCACTTCACCCTTCAGCTGTGGATGCGAAGGGGTGGAGCCAACATCCAGCCTGCAACCACCCAGAGCAGGGGAAATCGCAAGGAGGAGGAGACTATCGTCTGCAGCACTGTCAAGAATGGTGCGTCATATCTGCCAGTCTCGGAACTGGGCCCTTTACGATAACATGATTTTAATTTGTTTTTGAATTCAGTACTCTTGCTCTGTTTATATAGCGATGGCCCAGAGACGTAGCATTGGAGAACATCTTTTGGAAAGAGCATTTCTAAATGTGTGGAGAATATAGCGTGACCTTTTATTAAGGAGAGGTGAAAAACATGTTTCTTCACTCTTATCATCCACACGCCAGGCGTCTAAAACCCAGCTTCAGTGACCAGAAGGTTACCAGCGCAGATCCCCAGAGCAACTACAAAAATCTTGGCTGGGAAAGTGAATAGTACCACTGTTACCTCAACAACTATTATCAAGGTGCTCTTGAGAGAAGCACTTAACCCCTGCTCTTCCACTGACTACTGCTCCAACTGAGCAGCTCAGTGGTCAGTGGAAGAGCAGTAGAAGACTATAATAGTACCTGGCAGTTCCTGGGTGTGAAGATGTGCAACTGTGTGACTATGTAGCAGGGCGTTGCTGAAAAATAGCATGCTCAGCAATCCTTCCCTAGGAAAACAACGGCAAAAAGGTCCACAGATACAGACCAATACAGAGAAAATTCTTGAATCACAGAGTAGTTTTTTTACTAATTAAAGCTATTAATAAACTCAAGACGTGAAATTGATACTCCATTCAGTGGTTATTCTACGAAGAAAGGTGCTTAGTCATATTAATAAGCTGTGACTACGGTGTTTTTCTGCCTGCTTGATCTCTCTCTCTCTCTCTCGGCTTTGCAGATGACTCCTACTCCCACTACTCCCTCTCCGTCCATGGATGTCGCCTCTCCCTCTTCTACTGGCCCGACGTCTCAGCTGCACGGCCCGTCAAGTTCCTCTGGAAACTGGAGCAGGTACTGGGGGAATGGCAGCAGCAAGGCTCTGATGTTCTCAACTGTACCTTTTCCCTGTATTCATTCCTTAAGTTGAAACCAATACTGAGGGAATGCAATACGTGTGCCTAACACTGATGCATCCATTGGAATACATGATTACAGAGTTGGATCAAATGCAGTTGAGTTTTTGCCATTTTGAAAGCAAGTCAGATGGTGAAGTTGGAATGTCTCAGGGAAAAGAAGGGGGGGAGGGAGAGGAGGATTGGGCATGAGGTATTAATGTGTGTGTGTGTGTGTGTGTGTGTGTGGAGGGGGGGCTACATGTTTTGACTGGAGCCACTGGTCCCAGACAGATTGAACTAGGATGGATTAAAGGGATGCTGAGCTGATACAGAGGAGATTTGTCAAATCCCTGTGTCTGCACCACTACATCTTATTCCCCGTCTTTCTTTCCTGCCCCTCTGTCGTCATATCGCCCTGATTTTCTATCCCTATGTCTTTCTATCCCTCTGTTCTGTAATTCTCTTGTCTTTCTTTTCCTTCTGATTTCACTATATCTATACAAAGAAAGCTTAAACAAAACGGACAGGATGTTTTCTTTAACAATTCAGTGATAATGAATGCACCAGTCTGGCTCTACACTTGTTTCATGTGTCATAACGACTCCAACTTATCTCTGTCCGACAGGTGTGTGACAGCGAGTGGCATCATCTGTCTCTCAGTGTCCAGTTCCCCTCAGTGACCCTGTACGTAGATGGTGTGACCTTTGACCCTGCCCTTATCCATGACAACGGAGCCATCCCGAACCCAGCCCCCCGCCAGAGAATGGTCATAGGTGCCTGCTGGGGTAAGGAGTTGAAACGCATACCATCATTCCTCATATGGCAGCGATACACTGTATCTACAATTGACATATATTTCATTCCAGCTGACTGACAGATTTTGACCGAAATGAATGCAAACACAAGAAAGCCTGAATATATTTCAATAAATGCCCTGAGCAGCAGTTGTGCAATTTGCATCCTCCTTCGCATTCCTCTGTCACTGAAATGCCATCTAAATCACGCATCCCAGCAGCGTACCAAAGATGGCAGCCTGGCATAAAACCGGCAAGTTAAACACTCATAAGGCATTTCAAAACAATCTGCCAAGACATTCTGCCTTGCGCCATTCACTTCCTCATTTCACTCAGTTATATTTTGGGCAGGTGCAGTGTGTCTTTGAGAGCTAATAATATAACTGACTTATCAATTATTCAGGGGAACAGAACAACAAGAGGACCAGACAGTTAGCCTGCCAGTTATACCAGTGCTAATCGTTAAAATGGGACACTCTGTCTGCCAATTAGCAGTAAAAAACACACGCACACTCATACGGGCTCTCATCCACGGTGGAAGCGGAGCTGCTGTCTGTGTGGCAGCGGCTGCTGCTAGATAATGAGGAGAAGGTGCATCTTTGAACCGTCTACACAAGTATTGCACCTCCTCACGCTTTTTTTCTTCTGGCTGTCAATCTCTTCCTCTGGCACCTTCACTCACACTTTCTTTCCCTACTTTCACACATATCTCTCCCACTCTTTGTCATTGTTGTCTCCCTTTCTGTTTCCCTTTCCACCTCGCCCATTTTTCCCTGCAGAGCCCGAAGAGAGGCAGAAGGAGATTCTAAACAACACCATCCCAGAGGGTAAAGACTCAGGTGACTTCCATTTGTTTTCACTAATTTGTCTGCCTGCCTTTGTAGGTGTCCTTCTAAAATACTGTACACCTTGTACAGTATTTTGGTGTCGGATTTGGTGTCTCTGTTGGTGTGTTTTGCATGTGCGTAATAGAATGTGTATAGGGTTTTTGGTTCTCTTGGTGTGTGCGTGTGTTTGTGTGTTATTGTGTATGTTCACGCTGGATTCTATCCGTGTTCCTCAGGGAAGTATGTGGGTGGTTACCGTGGTCTGTTGTCGGGGGTGACGGTGCGTCCAGGCAGCGTGGAGCCACACAGTGTGGTGGAGTGTCTGTATGCCTGCAGGGAGGGCCTGGACTTTGGAGACCTGGAGACTTTGGGCTCTGGCATGAAGGTAAAACCAGGGAAGAATAGGTTGTCATATAGAGAGAGGATCTCAAAGCCCCCTTTACATCTGACATTGAGGTGCATCTCATATCCAGATTGTGCCTAGATATGATTTAGCTGAGTAGCATTTACACCAGATATTAAAATACATGTCCGCTATACACATTTTTCATTTTGTTTTTTTTTCCTTCACTTTTTTCTTTCTATAGAAAAATAGCTTCACTACAGGCTTCATTCAGCCCCGCTAAATTCATGTTTGAGTGTAAACTTAAGAGTTTAAAGCTTGACCTTCGACGTTGCAGGTCCATGTGAACCCCAGCCAGTCGGTACTAGTCTTGGAGGGAGACGACATTGAGAGCTTTAACCGTGCTGTACAGCAGGTCACCTACAGAAACTCTCTACGCTTCGCCACCCCTGGAGTCAGACCCCTCAAACTTACTACCTCTCTCAGGTACACAGACACACACATAGATACACACACACAGCTGATGCTTTCACAGCTTCACTGAATTAGCTTCACATGTTGCAGAGTCTGATGAAACACCTCTGTGCGCATTGTTCTCCTGCTTACCCTTTGGACATTGAAGCCATCAAACTTGGCTAAATGATAAGGACAGGTGATTATACTGAGATGATTATACTGAGTATATGTCACACCAAAAGATAATGGAGGATATCTAATCTCTTTGTTTTGATTTACAGTGACTTGCATGCTGTCTTGAGTCAGTCAGCCACCAAGTGGCTAGCCTTTTGTTTTGACAGAGTAAACTGTAGGTGCCTGGGTCTCTCTGCCTGGTTTGACAGTGATAATAAATGTAGTTGTTGAAGCGTTATTTCACTTTGATAAACATTTATACTATTTAGCATCCACATTTCAACTCTTTAGCATAGCACAATTACAGTTCCCAGACAATGCTATCTGTACTGGGCATGTAGTGATATCACAAAACCCAGACTTAAAGGTAAACTGCCAACACACATACAAACTGCTTCCATGTATTTCTGTGTCCACTGACTTTTTTAAAGAAATTATTTTGCATGTTTATAATTATTGATAACTAGAGTTTAATAAAAAAGCATGAATGCTGGTAGTAACTCAAAATGAATTATGTGAATCTTTGACTAACTGCATACTGCATAAAGATTCTTGAACAAGCCGTACCTTAATGATATTGTTGCTAAAAAAAACAAACAGTGTGCTACCATTGACATTGTATAAGAATAGCTGAACACAAGATTGAAAAACATCTCACGGTGACTCAGTCTGCATCACATCGAATCAGCTGGTCATGAAATAAACACAAACTCTATTTCCGGGTCAATGCTTAACCATGCTTAACAATTGTGAACTGGCTTTCTGGATTTAGCAGCCACTTTTTGTCGATGAAATATTAATTCACTTTGGAAAGTACAGTGCATGTATGGTCTATATGTTATATAGTCTCCATACTGAAGGCAGCGTAGCACTGGCAAAAATATCTTATCTAATTCTCTGGCTTGACAGATATCTCTGACTGTCTTTGGGGACTGTTGTTTGTGTTGTGTTTTTATAAGATTAGACTGATTACCGGCCATGTGTTGGCACTGGGGCTTTTTTTCATAGTTTTTTCCCCCCGGAGTGTAAGATCCCACTGATTCAAGGTCATGAGCTCGGCTATGTGTTTTTGGCAGATTTTTTAGCTTGGTTTGAGGTCAAGAGTTTTTTTCTCCAGCATGTTTTACTGTGTTAAGATTAGACTGATTTGAGGCCAGGAGTTACCCAGATGGCTGAACAGCAGGCCCTTCTGGAGAAGCTGATAGAAGCAGCTGCTTACTCGTGCAGATAGTAGAAATCTAACACACACTCATCCATACACACACACACCACTCAAAGTACTTTCAAATATGATGATGATGAATTGTCGTGCAAATTAATAAATATATTTAAGCCTGTAATCAATCTGATGTGATCTTACTTTCTGCCAGAAAGATTGCACTGCTAACAACAGAGCTAGTGTGGTCTGACAACTGGTGGTCTGTTAACTACAGCCAGGTTGGAAGTAGGGAACTAAATTGTAATACTGGAGATGATAGTATATTTTTCAAGAAAAGAAAATAGCTTCAGAAAATAGCTTTGTTGTTAATATGAAAGAGAAGGTCTTACAATCACTGCAAACACAGCTGCTTTGGCATAAACACCAAAACAGTTTAGCAATTTAGCCGACGAGGTTATCTTTCCCTCTCTTTATCTCTCTCTCTCTCTCTCTCTCTCACACACCTTCCCTCCCTGCCAGATGTTTCAATGAGGAGAGCTGTCTGTCCCTCAAGCAGTTGGAGGGCTACCTGGTGGTCCTACAGCCTGACGCCCCTCAGATCTCTCTGTCTGGGGTCGGCCCCCACCTGGCCCGTCCTGCCCCGGAGTTTGAAGGTCCCCGTGGTGTCCCCCTCTTCCCAGAGCTCAGGATTGTCTGCTCCCTGTCTCACGCTGTCAACACGGCAGCACAAGGGATGGAGGGTGGAGGTGAGTAAGCGGAGAGTCTCTAAAGGAGAGTCTCTAAAGTCCCTGAAGGAACTGCATTTGTATGACACCCCCCACCACCCCTCACATAGTCTCACACTAATTAATGGAGGCTTAACCACTTTTTGTCAGATTTGATTAGTTCACGGCTTCTGCTTAATGTCCGTCTAGCACTATGTATATGGAAATGAGCCTTTGTGATCAGGTATGACCTGATCATCTTGTTTCTCACGTGGTGATAATGATTGCATAATCTATTTCCCTCCCTCCTCAGCTCTAATGTCAGATGCTGTGGCTCACACTTTGGATGGCTGCGAGGTTCAGCCCCTGGGGGAGGAGCTAAACCCAGAGAGGGAGGAGCTTCTGGTGGACATGGATGTCCTGCGAGAGAGGGGACTGGAAATTATCAATACTACCGCCTATATCGCCATCACAGGTATAGCAGCACAGCCTTTCAATTGTGGCAAATAAAAAAAATTGAATGAAATAATGTCTTTTTGGGCTGTAGACTCAGCACCATACATTGCCCTGATGTAAAACATTTTGTAGTGCACACGTGTGGAGGCATGGCTCACATTAACCATATACCAGAATGGTCCAGCCATCACCAGGGACACCTACTTAAACATCTGCACTGTTGGCACTTTGATATATTAAGGAGCTTGCCAAAATGCAGAGATGATTCATTCTCTCTTTCTCTCATTCTCTCAATGACCAAGAATCACCATCCTCATCATCTCAGTATCTGCCTTCTTTTTGTTCTCCCCACCTTCTAGGTGCTGAATCCATCTCCGTGTATGAGGATGTCCTTCGCTCAGTCCGCTATCGTCTGGCCAAAGGCTCAGCCCGCTTCGAGAGGAGGTTCCGTCTGTCCTGCTCTGAGATGAATGGCAGGTACACCAGCAATGAGTTGACGCTGGAGGTGAGGATTAACATCATTCAGACAATAGCTGTGTTGATGGCATGAAAAGAATACTTTACAAGCACTACAAACATAGTTGTGGTATAAACTGCACTAACACAGTTTAGTCACCTAGCCAACAAGGTCTCTGTGTCTCTCTCCCTCCCTTTAGGTGAACTTCCTCCACTCTCTGGACAGTCTGTACCACCCGTCCCACTTGCTGGCCTCCCAGCAGCAGTTCCTCCATCCATCTCACCACTCTGGGGAGCTGAGTGGACATACCCTACCAAATCCGCACCGCAACTCAGGTGAACTTTCACCTGATTTTCCTGTATGTTCCTTGCTAATGTGCACCACAGGGTGGCAGTGTAACCAACGACTGTATAATGGTGCAATTTAGTGGTGCAATAATGACAAGACAAGAAGACAGGATTATGAGGTTGAATTGTTGTGCCCATACACCCCAGCAGAGGTTTTTACATCTACATGATCACCTCTCTGCTTGTCTCTGACAGTGGTACCAGGAGCAGCCACCGTCATCATCATGGTGTGCGTGGGTTTCCTGGTTGTTATGGTGATCCTCGGCGTTTTCCGAATCCGCTCCATCCATCGCCGTGGTGAAGGCGCCAGGGGTGGGGCTAAGGAGGGCAGCGGCCAATGGGATGACTCTGCCCTCACCATCATTGTCAACCCTATGGAGGTAACAACCAAATCAGTTATTGATGTCAATTGGTGACATCATGATAAGTACCAAACCTACTTAGTCGTTGTTTTGTCTCAACTAACACTCCTCCTTACTCGTAGTCCTACGAGTCTCGTATGGGCATCTCTGCTGACACAGAGGGAGAAGGAGAGGAGGATGAGGAAGTGGTGGAGTCGCCTGACGATGCTAGTGATGACCAGCGAATCATCATCAAAAAAGAGGGGAGAGATGGCAACCCCCGCCGCTACTGAGCCAGACATATCTCTGCACCAGTTCTCATGGAAACCACAACCGGCTCACCACTCACACACGCTCAACACTTTTAATATCAACAACTGCTGGCACCTCTAGTTTAAGGAATGTATGCTTACAAACACTACGCACAACACACTCACTTTAATACTCCGACACACAATGCCATATGTGACCTATTGCCAACAACAGGCAGTTGTTCTACATCTAAATGTTCAAAGGCACAATGTATACAGTCAATGTAATTTAACCGCCTGACCAAACCCCACTGAAATTGTATGTGGTGCACCAGTTCTAAATCGCAAGATGGTAATGTGTCTGTATAGTGTAATACTGGTTGAATGAGACTATTTTGTTTTGAAGAAAGATTGTATGTGTTTTAGTATTGCACACAGAATGAATCCTTACAAATCGATATTGAAACAATCCACAACACACTGGCCTTGAATAGATCTGTAGGCAAACACACAAGCCTTGAGCCCAACACTTCTCCGCACTCCCCTAGACTGACTCCAATCGTCTGCCGCACAATTTCTTTCTCCCTCCTCGAACCCTCTCTTTATACATTCCTCCACCACCATTACCCCCCAGAGTGAAGACAGTGAGGTCAAACGTTACTGATCATGTGGCTCATGATGAGGTCAGAGTCATTTTCTGGTTATTCTATGAACTTGATAAACTAAAAAAAGATATAAAAGATGTTTTTCCTTTTGGTATTTTGACTATTTTATTTCAGCTCCCAAACACATTTTCTCTGGAGCTGATATTTAGAGTGGAGGATTACCATGCATAACCAGCATCCTTCACACAATCTATACTTCAGCAATACTCCCAGCGGTGGAAAGCCTGTAGATTGAGCCCAGCATTGTGTTGAGCTGTGGTAAGACAATGCTTGTGTGAGCCCTAACTGACACTACTGTCAGGCTCTGTGAATTGATCTTAACTTTTATGCTGCTTCATGCAGTATGTCTTTGGTCTTGACCTTTGCAAAGATTCAGATTGTGCCGCTGAAGACAAAGCGCAACCGCCTGCCGTCAGTCCGTCATACGGCGTAACTTCTGTCCCCCACAGTGACCCCTGGAATGTGTCTAAATGACTCTCACTGCACTGTTTCACTCGCTACACACTGCATTACCACAACTGCACACCGGTGACAAGACGACACACACACACACACACACACACGCACATACACACACCATACACACATACGCTACCCCTGCTGTTTCCAGAATGTCAGCTCAGCTTGGGCAGTTTTGATTGTATTGATTGTAATGAATTTTCTGTACATACAATGATGAATATTATGAAATTGTTATTGTTATTACTATTATTATTGCAGCCACTCTCTCTTTTTCTGCACACTTTGAGAGGGAACAGATTATAATTTACACCCATTGATTTACGAGTAATAGTGTTTTTTCCATCTGAGTAATCACCTTCACAGCATCAGAAAACAGAATACTGATAATAATAGTAGTAGTGATAAGGATGATAATCCCTGGCTTGATGAGTGTCTCTTAATTTGTGTGTTATATTGTTGTAATTCAAAAATGTGTCAATATCTGAATCACAGTAAAATGAGGGCACATTGTTGTGATACCTAAGTAATCTGTCACTTCTCTATTTCACGCCATCTTTCACTCTTCCAATTAACAATATTTTAAGATCTCTCTTGTTCACATCTCAATTTTTTCTTTTTCATCCCACTCCATTTCATATCTTCGGTTCAATGAATGTACAACTGTGTGCTTCTCCTCACCTTTACCTTCCTCCTTCCCTGCTTCCTTCCTTCACCTCTCCCTCACTTTCCCTCTGTGTCTCTTGCTGTCTGTCTGTGTAGCCTATCAATGTGCAGTGCTAAACCTGTCAGTAAATAAAGCCTGTCGTTTTTAAGTGTAATGTTAAGAATGAATAAACATTGCATTAATAACTTATATTATTACTATGGTACTATTGGAACATTACATGTAATTATTGATACAATGATAACATGGGTTATGCTGACTGATTGTTATTGAAAACTGTCAGAAAACATTACAAAATTCATAATAAAAACACTATATAACATCTTCATGAGGATTATTTTTGTAAGGATAGGCTACATGAGCCAACTTGACTAGAGAAGACAATCATTTAGTACCGTAAAACAATATTGGAAAGGTCAGGTGGCTGTAATACTACATCATCCTGTGATGGGTCATTCATTAGATAATGCCTCCAGAGCTGATGACAAACTAAAAGGATCAAATTTGCTGGACTTTGCAGTCTTGTTTATCCCTACGTGAAATACTTTGTCTGTACCTGCCTCTCAAGGTCACACTCCTTTTGCTGTACACACTGACAAAACTAATTTTACTAACAGTGGTTAGAGTGCTACAAAGCAGTTGCCACCCTGGTATAAAACTAATATGCCTGAAGAGAGGAGGAATTAGAAGGACTGCGTCCATTTCGCCGCGTTGCTTTTCGCCTGTAGAGTCGAGCGCACCGCTTTGGTACGTAACATCGTTTGAGAATACGAAACCATTGTACGGGATACCCCAAGCGATCGGTGTAGGTTTTGTGGATCATGGAGGAAGGTAAATAAAGAGGGTCGCCGATAACACACGGGGAGCTGGCTTCAGAGGGTATCCCGGCGCTTCGGCCTTTTTTATGCGGTAACTTTGTTTTGAATAACACAAACCGGAGAGGAGGAACTGTCGGGAGCAGCAGCAGCTGTAGGCGGTGAGATGAACATCATGCTACCCAACCGATTCATGATTTTCAGCTAACTTGCATTACTACAGGAATTCTTGCAGCACTGGCCCTACACTAGCTAGTACAGTTAGCTAACGCTAGCTAGCAGCACAGTGCACACTCGCTTCTATTGCATGTCAAATGGGTCGTTGCTTGCTGAAAATTGCTTCCATTTGGCGCATGTTAGCTACCTAATAAGAGTCACACAGTCGATTGTGCTCATTGCTAATCAAGCTAATGTACCAGTCTTCCCAGTGAAGGCAAAATTAGCATTGGGAACACAGAGCTAGCTATCACCCTTCAGTCACTTTGCCTAACCAGTAACTCATTTGACACGACATGACAGCGTTACTACTACTAGTATTAGCAGTCCTTTTGACAGTTATAACCTGTCAGGTGACACCTGACTGGCAGTGGGTTGTTTTCTCCTTATTTAACATAAGAGGTAGTCAACGAACATGGATGGTATGTGTGCGACAGACACACACACACACACCTGCATTACTCTTTTTCTACACAACGTGCTTCCAAAGTCAACAAATTGAATGGTGGCACGTAAGTGAGCAAGTAAACAGGTGTCATGGGATCTATTGCCTATCTGATATAGTGTGTATATTAATATCTCTGTCTAATCCTCTTAGTGTGACCCTAATCATACAGCAGCTGTTTGGGTCAGTGGGAAAAATATCCTTAAATCTATAGCCTAGACAATGACAATGACAAACAGGCCACAGTAGCACGGAGTGTTTTGTTTGCTATTTTCCGGAGTGGTTTTTGGTTTTACCAGAATACAGCTACAATAGAGTAGATGACAGGGATTTAAATTTCTATTCCTGACATAGTTCATTATGGAAATTGTCATTTTTGTGTGGCAGAGCGGTTAGAGATGTTGAGTAGGCCACTGTGTATAACAATTTGTTAGCTGCTCATCTGTGGGCCAAGATATAGGTCAGCATATTTGAACAGCAGGGTTGCCTCCTGAACTGCATATCACCATTGTCAGGATTTAGAGGTGTGTTGAGCTGCTAAACCAACGTCAAAGGAATCTTGTCTGTTATTATATTTTTTTTTTCCCCTTTGGAGGATCAGGTGAGTGAACTTGAGATGAAGACTGAGGAGACATTTAGGCATTCTTGTACAATGTGGTTTTGTTGTATTCTTGTTGGTCAGGGGATATAAGTCACTGGTTTGTGTTTGTGTGATGTTTAGCCTAAGCCAGGAAATTGCATGGAACATGACAGATGGAGCTTGAATTTGGTTGTGTGAGATGTGAGTAGTGAGTAGGCACCCTAGAGATTTCACCTTGCTTGGCCTGTCAGCCCTTAGTAGACCAGCATATCTAACTTTATACAACTTTGATCACGGCTCACCAGAAGACAAAGACAGATCCTGCACATGAGGTCAGCTGTGCACCAATTTATTGTGTATGCATTTTGGTTTATCAATCTTTCTCAAGACAAAAGACATACAAACTTGATGTTGACAGAATAAATTGGTACAGAGGTGCCTTCATATGTGTGTATCTGTGTGTTTGGACTTCTCAGTCTAGTGAAATCTCTCTCCAGTTGAATCAAGTCGTGTAATTAATTTATTCTTTTCCTTCTCAGTTTTAAGGTGGTCTGATTGGATTTGCCTCTTCCTTGTGTTGCCATGGCGATGCGGGAGTTGGTGGAGGCAGAATGTGGGGGGGCCAATCCCCTCATGAAGTTGACCAGTCACATGACCCAGGAAGGAGGGGCTTGGAGGCACCGGTCGACACCCACAGTAATTTGCAGATATTAATTAATATTTGAATTAAGAAACATAGCATTAATCCATATATTGATTATCCATATAAATTTCTGTAAATTGATGAAACAAACCAGCAGCTATGTTCTACTGATTGTCTATATCAACTTTAATCTGCACAAGTTAATGTATTTCAGCTTAATCATGAAATTGATGCTTGATAACAGACTTGTTGCTTCTAATATCTCATTTTCCGCTCTCTTTTTCCTCAGATTCCCCCCACACCAATTGAAATTGCAACTGAAGAAGAGGTCAGTGTTGCTTCCCATATACAGTAGAATAATTCTACTGATTATGTACTGCATAATGTATAAATGAATTTCCCTCTGGGGGATCATCAACGTAATATTACTACTACCATTATAGCTGTTGAGCTCTAATTATATGTAGTTTAAAAATGTAAAATGTGCCATCAGCTTGTCATGACATGTTTGTATTGTTCCTCCAGTTGGTGAATGAGTTCCTTCAGGCACCCCCACGGCCCCCGCACACCTTTGACATGGGCCAGCTACTGGAGGAAATGCAGCAGATTGACCAGCAGAGCTACAGACAGGCTCCACAGAGAGGTACACTTTTTGTAGCACTATCGCCTGTTTTCTCGGACGTTCCTATGATTGAGGTTTAGGTTTTACCACAAACCTTTTTCAGTCTTTTTAAGCACTGCTTAATTCTATGTCATAGCTCCAGGTGTGGCAGCGTTGGCCCTCTCTGGTGACTGGGCGGCTGAGTTCCACTCGGGTTCTGACTCCGCCTCTTCGCCAGGGCTCGCCGGGCTTGGTGACACAGCTGATGCAGATTGGACGAGAGAATTTATTGCCGAGGCTGCAGGTAACTTTAGTTGTATTTGCTCTGTCTAGCTCAATCTCTCTCTCTGGAAACACACACACACACACTTTCTATCACCTTTCTGGACTCAGCTGGCAGTCACATCATGCATGTGCACACTGGTTTATATGCATGAAGCTTATAAAATGTATAGCACTGATCTATGGTCACTGAGTAGGTCATTTTTAAATTATATTTCACTATGACATAAGAGCGAACACAGCTGGGATAAGCACTTTTATTTTTAATTGTATCATTTCTCACAGTCTGTCTCCTTCCTGTGTTTTTCTCCCTGCTCCAGATCCTGGACGCTGGGCAGAGGAGTATCTGGAGCAGTCAGAGGAGAAGTTGTGGCTGGGGGACCTTGGAGACAA
>CABFOQ010004038.1:7127-23808 GCA_900660455.1 Gephyroberyx darwinii | reverse complement strand
CATAGTTCCACGGGTTGCCATCAACGCCCCCCGCCCCCCTGGGCTCTGGTTGAATGTTCCATCTGGGGGGGTCGTTCAAGTTGTTCATGGATGCTGCAATGTCACACATACATACACGGAAGACCAAAACATATTTAGCACCACAGCAGTGGTAGCTAAGCGCTTAAAAATGACTTACTATTGAATATTCAAAATGTGCATCCTAGAACATCCAGGTTGCTCATGGGGCTACAGTCTCTCTCTGTCACATACTCATAACAATGCTGGTACAGTAGCCACCAGATTTGTATTACTCGTTAACTAGTAGTTAGTATAAAATGAATCTAAACATAGCCACGTGATTATGACCATAATTGTCACATCACTTGCTTCCCACGCTATGACAAACTGTTCCATACCTGATGATGATCAGAGTATCCATTTGATTTTGTACAGTTAACTAGAAGGAAATAGGTTTTCTATCTGGGCTCACAATGGATATGATAACAAATTAGTGACAAGCTACTTAAATAACAATATCGGCATGACGTGTACACATTGTGTTGCAAAGATACGGTGCAAGCTTGTTAACAATTAACTTGCTAGCATTTACCAATACACGACAACACAGCTATAGCTGTGCTATAGCTATACCAGTCTATCCTGACTTGCAAACTTGACAGCTCAGCTATCTATCCAAGGCTAGTTAGCCTAATGACAGCTCCATAAACTGAGCTAGCAAGCAGGCTAACCTTAGATAACTTGCTAACTTGCTAGCTCATGCTTGTTGTGTGTATTTCACACTGAGATGACACAGGACAGCATAGGTAGTGAATCCAACAACAAGTCGACGTGTGTGTTAGAAATATGGTGATATATCTCACCTTGAATGAAAAGTCTAGGTCACTTATACATTTCTTCCTCTATACAAGATTATACAATTTCTACGCAAGTAGTATGAGTCCATCTCTTAAATCTCTGGGTATTCCTGACGGATGTAAATATTTATCCGTCTCTTCAACTGCTAAAACCAACAAGTCCACCTGTATATTTAGATATGATGTATTTTTTTTAAAGTACATTATACTGTTAAAATGTTTTAATAAATGTGTATAGATGTTTAACATTAGTCAAGATACAACTGACTCCCCCAAATTCAGAAGGTGGTTTGATCCAGTGGGCAGCGCAACAGAACAATTCACCTTCCGCTCGTCAGAGAATCGGCCCTTCATCCGACAACATGGCGAGTGTCCGCGCTGCTTCCCGACTCCTGGCTAAAAGGACATTATCCAAAGCTAAAGCAGTGAGTGAGAACGGATGGATTTTCTATGTAATACGTATCTAAATATATTTTTTGTGTGTGACTGTTGTCATTCGTACGTAAAAAGGTGGATTTTTGCTGCATTTTCAGGTTTCGTAACCGTCAGATTTTGACTTGTGTAACACCACACTCCTGTGTTATTGAATGTGACCATGAAGAACTAAAGTACCTTGCAAGGCCCATGAAAGTATCTTACATTGTCTATTTGTCTGACATTAAATGCATAGTCACTGTAATTGTCCTAACAATCCTATGTTAACTCAAGAAATACCAAGAAAGAAGTACCAAGGTCACGATAAAATCTGCTCCCTATTAAATAATTATGGTCATAATCGCTTTATGACTTATAATTCAAGAGGGAAGAAAGCCAGTTGTTATATGTGTATACATACTGGTCATAATGTAAATCTGATCGTCTGCCAGCAATATGTTGTGTTATTCTTTTGATGTGCAACAGTGCTGCAAGATGCTAGCTAAATGTTTGAGAAATCTGACATGGAATAAATATGTGATTTTGCCACTTGATTAGTTCATGTTTTTTTTCCTTTCTTGCAGGTCCCCATTGCTGCAGCTCAGGGTACCAGGAATTTTCATTTCTCAGTCTATGGCAAGAAGAACACTGCCAAAGTGTCAGATGATGTAAGTTACGCAGGCTGCTGTTTTTTTGACAAATAGCTTTAAGCTTTTCTACGTGTGTGTGAGTGTGTGTGAGTGTGTGTGTGTGTGTGTGAGTGTGTGTGAGTGTGTGTGTGTGTGTGTGTGTGTGTGTGTGTGTGTGTGTGTGTGATCGATCTTGAACCAGCATTGGAACACAAACTTTGTGGAACTCAATTGAACTCAAATGTGTGCGTCTGCATGTCTTTATCTTGTCCACCCCAGCAGCTAGCTTCAATATCTTAACCTCTGTCTCTCTCTCTCTCTCATTAAATCTTCTACCCCTAGATCTCTACCCAGTACCCAGTTGTGGATCATGAGTTTGATGCCGTGGTGGTGGGAGCTGGAGGAGCAGGACTTAGAGCAGCTTTCGGCCTATCAGAGGCTGGCTTCAACACTGCCTGCGTCACCAAGCTCTTCCCCACCAGGTCTCACACTGTTGCTGCACAGGTATGACAACACGTTTTATTTTCTTTAAAAGGAGAGTTTTTGGGGGGGCATCCTGGCAACAACGTCTTGTGAAATTATCATCAAGGGTCCAGACACAAGATTTGATCAAATCCTTACGCATTCATTGACAGGGGTCTCAGGAACTCTCAACAAAGATTTGTCATGTGAACTGATGGAACACTGATCACTGATAGACTCTGTTAATATGTTTTATTGAAGTGTTGAATGTTTTCTTGGTGGATAGGGTGGGATCAATGCAGCCCTGGGGAATATGGAGGGAGATGATTGGAGATGGCATTTCTACGACACAGTGAAGGGATCTGATTGGCTGGGAGACCAGGACGCTATCCACTACATGACAGAGCAGGCCCCTGCAGCTGTGGTGGAGGTAACACCACACACACACACATGCAAACACTAGCTCATTAGGTCTTGGGGAGTCAACACACTGCATATTCAGTTTGAAGGGTAAACCTTCATGAACACTGAACAATTCAAACTTGCTGTTACACCCGAAGACATCACTCTTATCACTTAAATTTTAAGTGGAATTGATTTCACCCAGGTCTTCTCCCAAGGACTATCTGTCCACCACATTTCATCGAAATCCATTCATGAATTTTGAGATATCCTATTCACAGACAAACAGGAGCAAGTCCTTATGTAACTATTTCTTAATGTGATGGGCAAGACCACTTTCCCATTCTAAAGGTTTCTCAATATTTGGATGCTGAAGAAGTCTGCTTCCTAAACTTAATTGAACCCAGTCCTGACATGTGGTCATGTATGCTAATTAATCATATGAAAATTAAAATGGGTAAAAGACAAGAAGCCATAGCCACTATTATCAGAATTATTTTTATTTTATTTTAGTTTTATTGCCAAGTATGTTTTCACATACAAGGAATTTGACTTGGTGTTTGGTGCATTACAATAAACATAGCAAGAGAAGAATAAAAAACAAGAATAAAAGCAAGTACTGTAAAGACAAAGGTCAAGAATATAATATAAAATAGAAAAAATCACACTAAAATGTATGAAAAGATATCTTGAAGAGATCTTGAAAAGGACCAAGGTTTGGCACGTCTCACTCTCTAGGCCACAAGGCTAGCAGTCCTGTTTGATGACAGAAAAGTGCCACAGTGTTGTTTAGGTTTTTTTTTTTACTAAAACAGGTTAAAAGTAGTTTGACTCTATGCCACAATGCCAGTTGGACTTTATTAGACTCACACAATGTTGCTATTTTTTATTTATCCTTTATTTATGCAGGGGGACCTTATAATTTATGATTACCTTATTTAAGATTGTTTGATCTTTTTTTTTTGCATTCATTCTGCTGTCCTTGCTTTACCTCTGTCTGTGTGATCTGAGTTATTCAAGTTATTCAAGATGTGTGTCCTATGATGTAATAATAGGACAATAATAAAGAAAATATTTGTTTCTTAACAAAATGTAAGGTAAAGTGATTCCAGTATGTTTTAGTGCTATTTTAAGAGTTTTAAGCATATTTTGATGATTATCGGGATAATATCGTGAATCGCAATTATTTTGGCCAGGATAATCGTGACATGGAATCTTCATATCGTCCCATGCCTAGTCAGGACTTATGACGAAGTTCTCCATTTTTTCTTTTCTCACTTATATTTATTTTATTGTATTGAAATTTTTGTGCCACTTTTAAGCTGGAGAACTTTGGCATGCCGTTCAGCCGTACGGAGGATGGGAAGATCTACCAGAGGGCATTTGGAGGTCAGAGTCTGAAGTATGGGAAAGGAGGTCAGGCCCACCGCTGCTGCTGTGTGGCAGACAGGACGGGGCACTCCCTGCTGCACACACTCTATGGACGGGTAAGTGCAAACACACACACAAACTTTCTCTCTCTCTCAGTCCCTGCATTATAACAGTTCAGGAGAGGATAGGTTTACGATTATTACGATTTATTGCAACAACATGAGAAAATGTGCAGAAGCAGAGGTTTGACGTAGACTCCAAGAGGTATCCAGTCTTAGGGTGAAGCTCCCCAGGCGCAGGTAGGAGACAGGAGAACTTGAACTTACGCTAAGCTCCATTTAATTTGTGGAATACTATTTGACAACATACACTCACAGATTAATATTGTATGTTTACTGTATCTCTCCTGTTCAGTCTCTTCGTTATGACACCAGTTACTTTGTGGAGTACTTTGCCCTGGACCTGTTGATGGAGGATGGGGAGTGTAAAGGAGTGATTGCTCTGTGCATGGAGGATGGATCTATCCACCGCTTCAGAGCCAAGAATACTGTCATCGCTACTGGGTAAGCAGTACACCCACCATTTGTAAAGAATTGTCACCCTTTATTTATATCTGTATATATATTTGACAACAAACCTTTTGACTGTTGACAATAAAACCTTTGTTCAAGATGCTTTCATTGCTATACCTACTTAAGCTGTAAATTGGTAGCCGCCTGGTTTATTTCTCTGCTAATGTTAAGTGTTCTATCTCTAACCGGTGTCTACAGGGGATATGGACGTACCTTTTTCAGCTGTACGTCTGCCCACACCAGTACGGGAGATGGTAACGCCATGGTGACTAGAGCTGGCCTGCCCTGCCAAGATCTGGAGTTTGTACAGTTCCACCCCACTGGTGAGATAAAGAGAAGAGTATTCAGGGCATGTTGTTTACATTGAGCACCAGTAACGAAGCTCACTTACATAAAGCCAAGCAGTCATTTTTATATTTGTCCCTACTGGACATTTGACACCTGACTCTTGGGTTATGTATGGACTAGCTTGGTAATGTGGCCTGTGGGGGTCACAGAAGGCTGAGCCACTGTCTTACAGCTTCAAAATAGTTCAAGAACACATACAATTACAGTGTATGGCCAAAAATCACAGAGCACTTGACTTATCTTGTTTGTGATGCATCTACTTCTCAGCTTGCTTAAGTGCCTGGTTAAATAAACCAAGCCTACATCACATAGTTCAAATATTTTGAAGTTGTTTTGAAATAATCCAACTGTATTATGTTTTATTTGTTGTGAATTTATTCATGTTACTAAGATATAATCATACTGTTGTGGGAAGACTGGACTGGATTCCTACCACTTTCAGTTCCAATTTACAAAATGGAAAAGTGATTAGACTTGGCCCTTCAGATTAGAGCTTTCATTTTCTTATCTGGGGCTTTCAGAGCAAGTTTCCTGGAAGCATTTTACAGATACGGACGTGCAGGAGGAGGCCAAGTTCAGTGCCAACTCAAACAAGCACAATATTTTCACTATGATATTATGGCATTGTAAAAAATCATATTAAATTGACTTTAGAAACAGTTTTGAACTGGTATCAGAATATATAGATATTTTGGCCCCAATTTCCCAACACTATATATGCAGTATATAGCTGCTGTAGATGTTGCCTCAACATCTATTCAATATCAAAATGTTTGATGGGTTAATTTGTGCTCATAAATATTAGCTGAACTATATATTGTACAAGCAACAATGTGACTTTAATCATAGGATGGATTGCTCCTTGTAGGGATCTATGGGGCGGGCTGCCTGATCACAGAGGGTTGCCGTGGCGAGGGAGGGATCCTGATCAACAGTGAGGGAGAGCGCTTCATGGAGCGCTACGCACCCAACGCCAAGGACCTGGCCTCCAGAGATGTAGTGTCCCGCTCCATGACCATAGAGATTAGAGAGGGCAGGTAGGTGTGTGTGTGTGTGTGTGTGTGTGTGTGGATGAGATGGACATGCATGTCTAGATTCATAATTCTAGAGATCCAACAGGGTGGGATGGTCTGCAGGTGCGCATGCATGTGTGTAACAGTGTTTGCATGTAGAATCATGCAGGGTATGATGTGCATCACAATTCTAGTTATTTCATGGTGGTTTAGAGAAGGTTAGTTATCAGTGTCAAACATACAAGGCTGAATGATTTGTTTTGATTAGTTGTGATTGTTTATTAGTTCCAAATATTATCAAACAAAATCTCAAAAATCCTCAAACTTGTAAATTAAGTTAAATCAAAATAAATCTCTTTGGGGTCCTGCATCCTCAGCAGGTAGAGACAAACAGCTGAGGAACCTGTTTTTTTCTTTTTCTTTGTCTCCGTCCGTTCCTGCCTTGCTCTCTCAGGGGTGTTGGTCCAGAGAAGGACCATGTGTACCTCCAGCTGCACCACCTTCCTCCCCAGCAGTTGGCCACTAGGCTGCCTGGTATCTCAGAGACAGCCATGATCTTTGCGGGGGTCGATGTCACTAAAGAGCCCATCCCTGTCCTCCCTACTGTTCATTATAATATGGGGGGTGTACCCACTAACTACAAGGGACAGGTAGGTGGTACATATAGTACAAACACACACACATGTATAGTATATACACTCAGATTCACTGTTCATTGCAATCACATACCCTGCTCACTAAAGTGTATTACGAATTCAAGCTAAGTAACTACAAGGGATGGGTGAATAGTATGTATGCATGCATTCAAAGACACATACTCACACAGTGCACTCCGATGTGGGAGGACACACCCACTCGCCATTTACTACCAAATGGATGACATTTAACTGTAGGGGAAATGTTTACACACCCACACACTTTTCATTTTTACCCTCGCCCCTGTCAGGTGATCACTCACACCAACGGAGTGGACAAGGTGGTACCAGGACTGTATGCCTGTGGTGAGGCGGCCTGTGCCAGTGTCCATGGTGCCAACCGGCTGGGCGCCAACTCCCTACTGGACCTGGTGGTGTTCGGTCGAGCCTGTGCCCTCACCATTGCTGAGCAGAACAAACCCGGTGAGGAACTCTGTCATCAATAGGGAGCTGAAGTTGACGTCACTTCTACCTATTCTAAAACATTACAGATTACTTGATGTAAGGAACTAGTAACTGTACAATTCTGAAATATGTCACAGAATGAGGCGATATTATATCACTGACTGAAGCATCCTTTTCTGTTAAGGCATTAACGACAGAGGAATTTCAGGGTCCGATACCAAAATTGATGTTTAAGGAGCAGGATTACTGATTTATCTGCCAGTGTAGACTTTTTCTAGTCATCCCTTTCATTGCTCATTTATATGAAGCATTTTGAGGAAGATTCAGATGCCCGGATGCACTATGTTCTGAGGAATCTGCTTTGTGTCTCTATAAATGAACATCATGAATACTTTGTCTTGCTGACATTGGTGTTGTATGTTCTCTTCAGGAGAGAAGCTGTCCCCTCTGATGCCCAATGCAGGAGAGGAGTCTGTGGCCAACCTGGACAAGCTGAGGTTTGCCAATGGAAGTATGAGAACGTCTGAGATCAGGCTTAACATGCAGAAGGTACACATACTAACATGCACACAGATGCACATCACTTGGTCAGACTCAACATGCATGGGACCCGTTTGTAGACATTAGAAATATTAGTTAGTTATGAGGGGTCACTCAAGCTGTCTCAGAAGCATGTTGTTGAGTTTGGAAATTGTTTATTTCCTGTGTTGTTGACTAGTTGTAAGTTGATGTGCAGTTGCAATGTGGAGGAAGGAGGTTGTGTGATGCCAGAATTTACACTATTCAGTTACTGTACATCAGATCCTGTGCGTTAGTAAACCGTATGCTATTTTTTTCTATGTGTGATTTTGAAGTCCCTCGCATAGTGCATGATCACCTAGCCTGTTTGTATACCAAGTCCCTCAGAAATGTGTCATTCATTTGCCTTCCCCTGCCCCTCGTCCAGACCATGCAGAGCCATGCTGCAGTGTTCCGTACCGGCTCTGTGCTGAAGGAGGGCTGCGACAAGATGGATGCCGTCTACCAGACCCTGGAGAACATCAAGACCTTTGACAGAGGTACTGTGCCTCTCTTAGACACACTCTTTTACTCCCATGGACACTACTTTTCCTCTCAGTTTCTTTAGCAGAGCTATGGTGGTAGTACAAACATTACTCCCTTCAACAGAAGTACTGCTGATTTTTCCAAGTTAACAATGTATACCTCACCTCCCCACCTCATCTAGTTTCAGAATAAAAGCCCAGGTGTCATTTGGTTCTCTCTTCTCTTCTTTTCCTGCCTCTTCTCATGGCCTTTCCTCTTCCCTCTCCTCTCCAGGCATCGTGTGGAACACAGACCTGGTGGAATCGTTGGAGCTGCAGAACCTGATGCTGAATGCCGTCCAGACCATCCACTCTGCTGAGCAGCGAAAAGAAAGCAGGGGGGCCCACGCCAGAGAGGACTTTAAGGTCTGGATTACCTTTCCCTGAATTGTCCCTCGTTTTGTCTGTCTGTTTCTTTCTCTCTTTCTCATTGTTTCCTTTCCTTTCTCTGTCTCCCTCTTTCTGTTAGTGCCTCTGTCCCCCTTTTCTTTTTTTCTGTAGATGACTGAATTCTCTCCATTGACATTATTTCTCTATATTTTATTCCAGGACCGTATCGACGAGTATGACTACTCTAAGCCCCTGCAGGGCCAGGAGAAGAAGCCCTTCGATCAGCACTGGAGGAAACACACTATGTCCTATGTTGACCCTAAGACTGGCAAGGTACGCAGTTAGTTAGTGTTTAGCCAGTACCTGTTTTTATAATCATAATCATTCTTATTTGAATTAGTCAGTAGTATTCTGAGGTCTGTGGTCCTGTCCTGTCCAATCATAGGTGACCTTGGAGTACCGTCCTGTGATTGACCACTCTCTGGATGAACAGGATTGCGCCCACATCCCTCCTGCCATCCGCTCTTACTAAGAAGACCCCCACACCGTTCCTCGCCTCCTCTTCCCTCACATCCACGCTACTCGACTAGTGAATGCCCTTTTATCCAACATTTATGCAGGTTATTTTCTTGTAGCAGTGGTGATGTCGAGGTCAATCTGGTTTTGGTTCCACATTTGATCTATAGTTGATTATAATATCTCTTTGTCTTTGGACCTCGTCCCCTCTTCTTGTCACCTTCCTGTTCCTCTCTTCCATATATGTATTGCCTTGATTCAATATGTTTGCAGCAGATAAAACTCCCCTCACACTATGTGAGCTGGTTTTGTACATAGTCATAATGCACTCACACTCAAGGCAACTTGGAACTGGGGAATGTCCGACCTCCGATCTAAGAAGACAAAATTCACACTGAGCATGTGTTCAGACATTTTGTGAGAACACTACTCATTTCCCAGTCCCGTATTGGATTGAATGCTTCTTCATTCATGATGTTAGCTTTCCTCCTTTTGCTCTCTGAAGTGAGATGATATTATGGATTGTTCTTTGAAATTATCACAATTCAGTCTAGCTACAGTTGGAAGTTTTGTTTGATAAGTATGTATATATTATATAAATTTACAATAAACATGGTTAATTATATATAAATGTCAATGTATGAGGTAGTTTTCCCTCTTGCTCATTCACCATGGCCTTCAGTTAGTATTGTATATGCTTACGGTGTGTGCGGACACACCGTAAGCATATAGCGCATGTTCAGTATATACACTCAAAAGATAGATATGTTATCATCTATAAGTCTAAGGGTCTTCACCATATAAATGCTAACATAGCAGCTTGAGTCTACTCAGTGTTGTGATGCCATGCCAGGTAGAAGAGCAGTGACTTCATTTCACATTTGGGTATCACTGTTGCTTTCAATTCCACTTCAACACTAAGGATAAATTCCATTAAGGAAAAGTAAAGGGAACTAAGCTGTCAGGTATTGTGCCTTCTTGGTAGCTGATGGTGTGCTTCCCAAATGCATGTCTTCTTCCGAACACTGACATGATTGCCAGCTCCTGGTTTTCCTGATTTAAAATGTAGCTCTGCAGACTGACTGGAATTTACCAAGTGTTCTTTCAACTCTAGTAGTGATTGCTGCATTTTAATTTAAGTGTGTACTTGATTAATGTTGGCATTGGAAGTATTTAACAAATAGTGGGAAATTGAGATATTATGCCTTCTGTACTGTATCTTCGCAAGGGTGACTTTAATTTATTTGCCTGTTTCCAAAAGAGAGTTTTCTTCATTCTTTGGCATTTGTACTTAATTTAATATGTTGAATAAAGTGTAGCTTATGCATTGAAACCAATGATCTTGGTTGGCTTTGGTGTGTCTAATATAATGGCCTGTAGGGGGCGGCAGAGGCCTACAGCTTAAAGAGGAAAACAACTAGTCAAATGAAACATACTTTGTGCACATATGCATGTATTTAAACCATGTCGCCGTGTCTGTTCACTTGTAATGAATGTAAAAATGTAAAAAGTCCAAACTCTGAACTGTGTTTCATCAGACTGCAAATCTTTGAGAGGAAGTCCACATCAGTAAGCAAACAGTTCACATCCTATATCATGACCATCAGAATTCATACCATGTCTAGGGAGTGGTTTGAGCTGGGGATGAAGATTGGTGGCACTCTCCTTGTGAGCAGAAATTATGAAAAGCATGTCCCTTGTTAACTAAAGATGTTAGGGTAAACATGAAGGAAAACAATAATTAGTTTACCTGCATCACCTAACTACTTGTATGAGTGATTTTTGAAACTTTGATAATCCCAGCAGGGAAATTGGGTCATTGCAGCTGCAAAGAACTGGACAACAGGACATATTGAGGATAATACAACAATTAATGACACAGCACCTTTGTTGAAAGAGTTACAGGTTGATGGATGTTTGCAAGTTGCAAAGTTGTGCAGCCTAGATTTGTTTGGTCTTGAGGCCTCCAAAAGTGAGAGGAGATATCCACAGGCAATGACTTTAAGAGGATGTTTGTAAACCAGCAGCTGACAAAAGGACTATTGTAAAGCGATGGGTTTACAATAGTCTTGCTGAATGGAGAGTATAGAGGAATGTGTTTATCCGAAGGGGACCCATAGAGGGAAGAGACATTACACGGGGCAAGAATTGGTCAAGGGCGATTGGGATAAAAGAGAAGAAAGGATTCAATGGAAGAAACTAATGTATGTAATAATGTATTATGGTTGGCTGTTTTCACCCTCACATCAAGGAAGTCTGTGCAAGCTTATGGATAAGGAGATAATACAAGGTCAAAGGGTTGCAAGCTAGAAAACGCCCTGACATGAGAATATCTAACATGTTAGGGAGTGAAATCGACATCGAAGTGACTTTGCATGATTGAGTTGATCTACACTAACAGCAAGTTATTGTAACAAAAACCCAATTAAAAAAAATAAATTTTTGAAAGACATTAGGTAAACATTTTCCAGCTGCATTGTTCAAGGTTATTACTACAGACTGAGTCTAGTCACAAGAGACAGACTAGTATATGTTAGGCCTCCATAGGCTTAACCATCAATCTATAACTTAACCTGTATGTCAGAGTGAATATTCAGGTAATAGTCATCATGCGTTGCGGTTTTTAAGGTCTGAACACAGTGAAACTTTTCGCCTATTAAAGGTCATATTGACCAATATTCAGGTTATTCAGATCTACTCTTGGCATTCACTGTGAGAGAAAACCAGTGGAAAGTTACTACACACCAACCACAGCACAAGCTGCAGTACTGTGGTAATGAGGAACTTGCAATACTGTAGAATCTACAGTATCACTACATGAAATGAACCATGATTAAGATAGTCACATTCCCACTAGAAGTTTGAGAAGATTAAACACTATACAAAAAACAGTATAAATGATGTCAGTCCAGTTGGAATTAAATGGGTTTACAGTGATGATTTTATAGCAAGTACACATTTTAGCAAATAGCGTTGTTTCCCTCTATTATTCCCTCTATTATTATTTCAGAGCTACATTTGAGTCAAACCTCTGTAATTTCGGTAATACATCATGAAAGACATTGAAAGGGGCACGCATGCTCAACCAACCTTTCCTGAATAGATTAAGTTAAAGAAAAGAGATATTGGATGTTATAAGGGGCAACCTGTTGTTCCCGGCAAGTCACATCCTGCAAACCAGGGTGAGACAGAATCACTGACATTTGCAGTGTGGCAGCCATGTTAATTCCATGGCCAATACTTAATAACTGGTGTGTAGTTATGGAGTTATTGTTACATGTTTGAACACTTCTTGGTTGGAAGAAGAAAACTAGAGAAGAGGGAAGCAAAACTGTGTCCATAACAGAAGCTGGCAGCTCTGTGTTGAGGTGAGTGTTAGGAAGAAGAGGGGATTCCAGGACAGCTGTTCCCAGCCCACACAGTCTTTAATAAAGTGGATACTGTTTTATTAATGCACAGAGAATCCTCTTATATGCTCTATAATGAAGCTTGAAGTCTGCGAACACTGATTCTTGCCTCTGTCTTAGAGGTGTTAGAGTCTGGGCGCTGGACCTGCTCTAATCCCACTGTTGCGCAACTTCCTCTATTTGGTGACATCACCAGTGCCTACAACTTCTCCTACAATGTCCCTTTTAAAACTGTGTTCCCTTTCTGTTCCCAGATTCAATAAAAACCACCACCAGCTATTTCGTCTTGTGTTCCTCATGTATTGTTTCTTGTCACCACAACTTCTGCATATAAAATATTGCCCATGTTAGTGCACCAGTGGAGAAAGTAGGGAAACAATGTTGCAACAGTGAGTAATATTATTAATCAACCTCATCACATCCCCACATGCTGGTTCACACATGCGCATGGAAATCAATAGCAAAACGATGAAATCACAAAATAACATTAAAACACATAACTTGCATAAAGTAGGTCAAACAATAGAATAAGGTAACAGTCATGGACTGTGGGGTCAACAATACAGACTGTGAGTTGATAGGATAAGACATTTGGGCCCAATAATGATTATTGTTGATTTATCACAGTTGAGGTTGAGAGACTTTGCTTGCAACCAAGATTTTATTTCCATGAGGCTGTCACTGAGGGCAGAGGGTGTGACAGCGTTGGTGAATGTTGGTGTCAATGTGGAGTTCAGTGTTGTCTGCACAGAAGAGGTAGGAATGAGAGGATGCCGTTGGAAACTGTGGCAATATTTGTGGCAGAATTTTTTTTCTCAACTCCTGAAAAGCTTCTACTGCACGACACTGATCATATTGCTGCTATGCTAACCTGTCAAATATCTAATCCATAACTGCAGTATGGCACTGCTGTTAAAAGACCACTGATTTTTTTTACATAGCTGGGTTTAAGATTTTTTTCAATCTAAAACATATAGTCTGAGCTTTTGATTTACCTGTTTTCTGACTTATTATGTGTTAAGAAAGTTCCCAAAAAGCTTATCTTCTATCTACAGATGATACTCTTGATAAACATTTCAGTAGACCCAATATTTAGGTGGTCGATTCTATGTTAAATGTTTCCCAAGTTTATTGCGAGTCTTATTGGTTTCAAGATAAATTCAAGAATCCAACATGAACATGAGTACAGTAGCAATATGACCTGGAGATCAATGTAAAAACATGCATCTTTATAACACAAATCTTCTAGATTATCTAAATTAAATGAAAGGACCAGGTGCTTAAAGATGGTAGCCCGCTTCTTTGACATCATTGCCCAGTGTCCCACAGTGCAAAGCGTCCAAACACCAACTTTAGCTCTGTCCTCTTCAGATACACTGTGTGCGCAATGCACTGCAGGGTGAACCAAGAGGACAGGATGGCATCAGTGCAGGGGGCGGCCACTTGGGGCATTGAAGTGTCAGCTTTTGATACGAGAAGCTGGATAAAAAGATGTGTAAACGGTACTGATGATGCCCAAAGCGCCCTTGAACAAGGAAACCTACTCCTGATGCTAAGCCTAAGAAATGTTTCAGTGTCTTCTTTAACAGGCATTTGCCTGCAATATGTTGCTGTGGTTGTATCTGACCTTATAAAAATAACCCCTATATACAGTGTACATTGGCAAAACAGGAAAGCTAAGAGATCATTTTATTTCACAGACAACAATCAACATTCAAAACATCCTCAAGGGTTTAAGGTTACAAAAAGGCCATCATCATTGCCAATTGGCATTTAGTGCATGTAGGTTAGGTAGCAGATCACCACAACGGTTAAAAGAAAGTATTGTCAAATGCTATAAAAGTAAAAGGCATCTGTTACAATATTCATGACTAGAAATTGTGCCACTCTCTGACCCAGTGTTTCCACAGTCGGCTATGGCATTATGCTAAGACAAAGTATTGACAGATCTAAACATGCTGAAGAGGAAGTAGATAAGAAGGATGGTCCCGGCGGCCAAGGCGGAATTGTTTAGATGGCGAGCCAATTTGCTGCTCTGGACAGCAGCCAGATGGTCCCCACGTTGCACTGCTTTTCTGGTCTGCAAGAGAGGGAGAGAGTGGAGGGAAGATGGCCGAGAGAAGGATTAAGAGTCAGGGACAAAATGCAGACAGGGTGGGAGGAGACAGGGAGGGAGAGGTGGGAGAGGAGAAAGAGGAAAGGAGGAAGGGGATAGGAGAGGAGATGTAGGGTTGGTGGGAGTGGGAGAGAGATGAGGGAAGGGATGACAAGGGCACAGGAGTAAAAGCCAGGATGCAGTGAGAGAGTAACAGTTTAAGGGGTAGAGAAGGGGGGGGTGAAGGAGGAGAGAATTGCAGGAAAAGGGATGAGAGTAAAGAAAAGAAAATAGTGACGGAGGAAAGGTAGGTGAGGTTGGAGAAGGAGACTGTTTTAAACAAAACATTTAATAGCCGCAAAACACTTCCCTCTCCATAATGACATCCTCATTACAGTTCCTCAGATCATCACTACTTTATAGGGAAACCTTGACATCTTTAAGTTGACTCTGCTCTTTTTCTACACCAGACACAAGTCACAATCTAGGAAAAACGTTTCTGCATTGACAGTAAAATTAACTGAAATAGTTCATTACAATGTCAGTATTGTAAGCATGCTGTATTCAAACCAAAGGGTACGACTAGCTGCAAGCTAGCATGTCGTGTTACAGTGACACGCACCCTTCGGCTGAACAACTAAAGTAGAAATCTTCTTCCGTAAGAGACTAATATTTTAAATGTCAAGACCCCATATCATCAGTCAAGTGATTTTTTTTTTTAAGATTAGTTTTTGCCTTTACTAAATAGTGAAAGTAAAGAGAGACAGAAATTATTGAAGAGAAATGATCCATTTTCAGCTTTGGTGTCCATAGCTGACCTGCTGGGATAGACGGAAGGTGCATCGGCTCCGGTCTTGACCACCGCTTTTCAGCCTGAGTCTCTCTGCAGGTCAGCTGTGGACACCAAAGCTGCCAGTCTTCCAGGGCGCAAATCAGCCCCACCCGCCTCAGCACCACCCCCACCCCTCTGGATATATATTGTATCTATTCTAGTGATTCCGTTTTACAGCATGGCGCTTCATTTCCTTTGTAAATGAGGTTATTAGATTGCTGTGGATGCCAACATCAGCTGTAACGCTATGGGTCTAAAAGCGATTCCCTTACTAAAATACTACTAAATTTCATGGGCCAAGTCCATGGGGTAACATTAGGTGCTCATATGTTTTTCGTGAACAAAATCAAAAAAGGTGTTTTTGGAATTTGTGTGACAAAAATGGATTTTGTGGACAAAATGCAGGAGGTTACATATGGCGCCCCATACACAAGTGACTTTTCCCATCAGACACAAATGAATTTTGAAACAATATTTTTTTTAGACATTTTAAAGTTTATTTGAAACAGTTTCTTAGAGCTATATATTTGTTTTTAGTTCTTTGCTACTGTATCATACATGGTAAATGTGAAAACAAGCAAAGAACATACATGGCAAAAACAGAATGAGAAATGAGGAAACATGTACAGCATATCTTAATATGTATCATATCAGAATATACAATTGCTTGCTGACAATAACAATGTTAGACATATATGTGTGACATGATTATAAAATAAACTCTATATGATTAGAGATTATATGCTCATACACAGGATATAAATCTGAAATAAAATCTCAACTTTTGATATGGCCTGGACAAGGATATGGCCCCACATAGTGTAAACTATCACTTTTGTAAATCGCTTTGGATAAAGGCGCTTGCTAAATGACTATAATGTAATGATACTGACCATCTGTTTTTTGACTCAGTTACAGAAATTAAATTTTGCTTAGAAAACTGATGAAATATTAACTTCCTTGTCCTAACAGACTTGTAGAGCTTGTAGCCTGCAATACAAGTTCATACACCAAAGAAAATCTGTTTGTCTATCTCATCTGCAATAAATCAAACTTTCTATTACATCAACTCAAGCTGAATAATTTAAACTCTCAGGAATTACACAATAAAGTTGGCAGAGGATACATAAAGTCCTTGCTGATCCACTTAGGCAGATTGTGATTTGGCATGTGGATGCATTTTATAATGTAGAGAGAAAACAGGCAGGGTGGGATGGGCAGGGAGAGGGTAATGGAGAAAGGATGAAAGAG
>CABFOQ010004014.1:2334-12374 GCA_900660455.1 Gephyroberyx darwinii | reverse complement strand
TAAATGTGTTACCCTCCCTCCCTCTGCAACTGCTTCACAGACCATCGCAATGAATAATAATGTCTTCTTAGGTAACTGGGTAAAGCTGCACTGGGCAACTTTGCATGTTGGTTGCTCCAAATGGCAGTGAAAGGGAAATGTTTGGAAACTTTGGACTTCAATACCCAGAAATCCTGTGAGGGGTCGTCAGTTAACTGCACACAGGACACTCATATTCACCAACCCGGCCAGTCTGTGATGCTTCATACCAAAAGATATCAAAGAGAGGAGAGAGATCTAATTTGGTGAGTCCAGCTTTCTCTGGGCGGAGCCTCATGCCCACAACCAGAATTTCATTGGGGCAAATAGGGTGAATCTTTGAGGTCTCAATTGCAGGGATGGGAACGCTTTTATCTATTGCAGCCCCACTTTGTAATTTAAGTTGAAAAGCCTTGCCTAGTCTAGCATTAAATGAGGGTTGGAAAAGTCCCATGCTTCAACAGTGAAGACCTGGCTTCTTCCTTCCCACTTCCTCTCATTCCCTTGTCATCCCCGAGCCTTTTCCTCCACCAGGCTTTTCTGCCTTCAGACTTTGTCAAGACAGTCGACAGGCACAGTGGCCACTGATGTGGTGTAGCTGGCTGTCTCACTCCTCTTTTTAAAGTGTCAGCTGGAGGAGAGCAGCATCTGACTAGCCTTCTAGAACAACCTTGGATGTCATTGCAGCTCTCTGAGCCTGTGCGTCCATACTTTGTGAAACCTGGTGGCAGGCTGCTCCATCACATCAGCATTCTTCTCAGATGGAAACCGTGAGGGTTTATTCTGGCTTATCTTCCTCATTCCTCACCTCATTCCTCAATTTATTTTTTAACTTTTATTCCCCTAGTAGGAGGAAATCTTTTATTTTTTCTTTCTGTTTTCATGGAGAAATAAATGAAAAAAAACATGCAAAATAAAGACAGCCCGGGTTATTCCTGAGGCTATGTCAATTACCTGAGAGAATTCAGGAAACTGTCAAGCTGAAAAGGACCAATGCCCTATTAAGCTCTTCTAGGGCATAACTTTAGCATTCTCACAGTGTTAGTAGGGTTTGACCGATATGGGTTTTTGAAGGCTGAATAATCAATACCAATATCTGTGTAGTGAAGCTGCCGATAGACAGTATTTTGTGCCTATATTGAATATCGTAAAAATGTTGTTTGAAAGTATTCAGTGTTTCCCCGAGAATTTTATTCTTGTCAGGATGAAACACTACCCTGACCCTTCCTCTTAACACTTGCCTATTTGTCTTCACTTATTTGTCTGAGCTCTTGTTTATTAGCTCTTGTTTATTTGATTTACTTATTTGTCATAGGTAGCTAAGTTATTGCTCTTTTACCTTAGCACTGGTTCTGCTCTTAGATGCTTTAGGAAGGGAATGCACTTACAATTTCTTGTGACTAGTAGTTCTCTTGCCTACCTATGTTGAATGCACTTACTGTAGGTCACTTTGGATAAAAGCGTCTGCTAAATGACTGTAATGTAATGTAATGTAATGTAATGTAATCTCTGATGGTATTCAAACATGGGACACTAAAACTCTCCATTAAAACTCTGCGATCAACAGTTTATTATTTCACCCTCACTGCTCAATTTGTCACTTCCTGCGGGAGAAAATTTCCCGCCAGTGTACATATCCGACATCAAAACTTCATTTGGGCAAATAGGGTGAATCTACAGGGTCTCAATTAGTGGGTTTGTTTCCTGTTACAGCGCTTCCTGATGAGGCGGGGTTACAGATTTAAATATATTACTGATATATTGATTTATTTTCATTGAGATCCCCGATGGAAACAAACATGAACCAATAGAAAGGAATTAACTTGGACCTTCTGCTTGGTGTTATATTATATTACTCCATTATTACACTCTAACTTAACACAGGATGATGCTATTAACATTATACTGAATTTATTGTTGTTTGCAGGGAATCCTAACCCATCATTATGAGGTTGGTCTGTGGCTCAGTGGGTTGAGCAAACATTGATGGCTTTTGAGTTCATCTGCGTAATGTCTCAAGACGTTTTTTTCTACAAGGAGGTCCATCACAAAAATGATGTGTTTGATAGTTGATCAATAACAGAGGACTGTCATTGTATAATCTAGCATGCCATGAAAGCTTCCAAAGCATTAAATTGAAAATGGGACGAGCCACATGATGTCCTACATAAATCAATGGGATCATTTGCCAGAACAAAAAAAGAAAAGAAAATGAGTGAATTCGATCCAGGAGATTTTATTTATCCATGCTCTTTTTCCAGCTCTTTTTCCTGCTGCACCATCGTACAGTTGTACAAATTCATGCCTGAGATCTGCCTAGTAAAACCATAGCCTTGTGTTGCTGCTCCACTAGAGCAATTGGAGGACAAGTGCCTTGCTTCAAGGGCACCGTGGTGTTAATTGTTGAGCATTTCTCATTCACTTTTGCCATTCGGATCTTCCCAAGTCTACTCTAACCTCTAGAGTCCCAGCACCTCGTATAGTCCTCTCAGTTTTATTCTGAGGAGATCAGTTGGACAAGAGGAGATCTTTTAGATCAGCGCTCTGACTGTGAGATGCTTTGATCCAGGATCCTGCTGTATTAATTAACCCTCCTCTCTCACGACCACATCAAAAATACAATTATCCGGGGTCGCCATCCATGGCCAGCAATGCCGGTCAACCGTGCAGGTCTGCCACAAATAAATTAGTCCTCAGGTAACCTCTCCACATCACGCCCTTGAACTAATTGGGCACTTGCCTTTTAATAAGGCAATGGGAGGCAAGCCTTATCTTTGGCAAGCGGATGTAATTGGAATGCAAAACAAATGCCCCATGAGAGCCACTTCTACCTGAGCTGCCTGACCACCTCTCTGGCGTATTTATTAACCTTTATTGCACCAACAGATGATGAAGATGACCTTTTTCTGTCATATGTTAATGATGCAGGAGGCAATAGAGTTCACCACCAGCTTTGAGAAGTATAGGAAGTTCATGAGTTCAATGTCAGACTGACAGTTTGAAAGTTTGAGCAGCTTCGGTGGGTGTAAAGTATGGATAATGGCATGCCAAGTATCCCTTCGTAACAGGTTTTTGGTACCCATCTCCCAGTGATGAGCCTCCGTGTGCTCCTCTTTGTGGGGATAAAAGGCAGGGAAGATTGATGCACCGCTGTCCTTCATGTATCACCGCCTCCCGTGCCTGAATGATAATCTTGCCCATCAAAAGCAGAGCAGGACAACGGAGCAGATGCTGGCTATTTCGGCTAAGAGCTCTTGTTCTCTTGCTGTGTCTTTGATACGTGACATTTTTTTTCTGTCTGCTTGATGAAATCACTCAGCAACATAGCTCAGTAAATTGAGATAAAATTATTCTGCTATCTCCCAGCATGACTTCATGTACTATTTCGCAGGTATTGAGTTTGGTATTTTACATGTTCAAGAAGGGTTTTTGATGGAGGGAGACAGAAAAGAATGGGAGGGAGAGAGAAGAGTAACAGGGGTAGCAATAACCTAGAGATTAGAGAAATGGGTTTGTGACTGGAAGGTTGCTTGTTCAAATCCCAGAGTGAAAAATGTGGTTGGACAAAGACTGTCAATGTGCCCTTGGGCAAACCACTGAAGTCCCCAGTTGCTCAGTGGCCAGCAGTAGAAGACCAGCAGTACAAGACCCGCCAGTGACTTTATTTTTCAAGAGCAACTAATGACAAATCTAGCAACTTTTTCGGGACCATCAGGACTCTCAGAGCATTTGGCAAGTAATTGGTATGGCTGATACGAGTGCATGTACATTTGTGCTGCTTGAAAGAGGTGTGATCACAGCGTAGCCCAGTGGGAGGGCCAGTCCTCGATCTCTCTACAGCAAACACACTGGCTTCCAACTCACTGGAAAGCTGCTGTCCAGTCAACTTGGGCTCAAACAGTCGGCAAGCTCTCCCTCTCTTTCCTCTCCATTGTTTTAGTATCGGCACCAATGAATCAACCCAAATACATGAACACTGATCGTAGGGAAAATATGTGTACACATGTACTGTACTTCCACTGGAATTCATTAATATTTGATAGATTTAGTTATTTGGACTCCCTGACTCTCAAATTCCTACTTTGCATGTAAATAAACTCAATGATGACGTTTATATGCAACTGATCCAATTTTTTGAGCTGCCAATAGCTACTTTCCATGGTAGCGAGTTGGCAATACTGGACTGTGTTGTACTGGTCAGCTAGCAGGTGTGAATGTGTGTGAATGTGTGAGTGTGAAGCAAGGTGTAAAAGAGCATGCATGCTCAGTCAACCCTCCCAGGATAAGTGAGTGAAAAACTTACCCGCAATAGTGTTTTTTGAGCTGGATCTGAACACAGGACTCACAGAAACCACCAGGAAATCTCCAGTTTCTGCAACAGATGGTAAAAAGGTCATGTCTCATGCAGCCAGAGCTCTGCGCCACATCGTAGGGAATAACTACACAACGAAATACACACAGCTTTTCTTTTACAAATACTTTTTCTGCACAGACAAACAGGTCAGAAAAATGAAAGAACACGAGATATGGCACGGCAGCCTTAGGGACCGTTCCACAATGAGACAACATGTATTTTAAGAGCGAAGGTACATTCATTTCCTATTTTCCTCTCAATCGTATCTTCCTGCCTATGTTTGGAGTGATCGTGCTCCATAGGGACGGCTTTAAATTATGCATGGTAACAAATTGATGCTCTGAGCTAAAGGTGGTCCTTATCATTAATTTCCCTCTTTTTAATTACGCTGCTATGATCCAAATTAATAATTAAAAATCCAATATCATCACTGTCACCCCAAAATGTCTCTGAGAACAATGTAAGCTCTTCATTCGAGGCACGACGGGATGTCTAAAGCAGCGTGAAAAGAATGAGGGTTTTGGAGGATCTGGAGCTCTGCTTCTATTTTATCTACTTCTTTCATATCTTTTTTTAATTGTTAGTGCACTTTGTCTTTGGTCTCTGACATCGCCACTGTTCCCAGTGTTCACACTGATCAAATGATAGAAGCTTGATTAAAGCATTCCTACTGTAATTTTCAAAGCTTTTTCATCCCTGTGAAGGTTTTTGCGACCATCATAAAAAACGCAGCCTGAGGAGTTACTCCTCGCTTTAATGTGAAGTCATTTCACGTTATTTTATTTCAAATACAGTGGATAGATCCTATATTAAGAGTATCAACTAGTAGAATCGCATGCATCAGGAGCCTGTTGATAACGTCTGAGCATTGTATTGTACAGTGTGATACTGAATGTGCAACAACACAAGCACGTGTAAGAAGGGGACTGATCGATGCCAGAGAAGAGCAGTAGGCGTTGGTCAGGGGGGAGTCATGAGCCCCACTGCAGCAATCCATCACTTTGAGTATGCCGTTTCCAAATCTCTCCCACGGCCACTGGGTATTGACGCACCGGGTGATGTATGAGAAAGTACTTGGGAAGTTTGATTTAAGAGCAAAGCGTATGGATTATTTTTCAGAGAACATGCACATGCGCCCTCTCAACCAGTAGTCTGGTAAATAATTTATTAACCGTCTTTGTGGGATCTCCAGTTTAAGTAGGCCAACGTGTCTGACGCGGTGGAAGACCTTGCTCTGCTTGCCATGGTTATTCTATGCAGCGAGCCCCACACCATTAGATATTAAGTAGTTTCTCATACAGCTTTACAGTCGTGGCTTTGATACAAAGTCTGTTCAGTGTTTTGATCTTAGAATGCAGAAGCCTGAATAAAGCAGCCACGCAGTTTGACAATGCAGTTCAACTCAGATGGCTGATCAAAAAGAAATTCATCCCCCCAATGTGAGGAAGCAGAAAAAACAACACCAATCTCTCAAGCTGTGAAGCTGTGTGTCGCGTCCAAGTCTGCAGACGCCCCTCTGCTTGTTGTTCAGCAGTGGCCATCCATGGATGTGGAGTCATCCTGATGCAGATTGTTGCAGACAAATCACGTGTTTTCCTTACTCCTGCTTGAATTTAAATTAGATTTTTTGTTTTGTGTGTGTTGAATGAGCTCTGCTAACCCTTGAAACCTCTATAAAATGCATTCCATCATTTCAAAAATACATCAATTGGAAAATAACCATTATTTTCTTTATTCTTGAAAAATGTACATTTCCCAAATATGTGGGTTGGTCCACCAACAGTAATACAGTGATTCTGCTAATGGTATTAATAATGTTCACAACCCACTAAGCTATTATGTTTGCTCTGCCCTTGTAATGTTATTGTAGACTTTCATAGGACAGCGTGGGGGGAATCCACAGCGTGGCAAATTCTTTAAGCAATTTAATAGAGGCTGAATTATGAAGGTCTTCCAGACTACCAACACTGTTATTTTGGTTGATTTGGATATGAAAGGAACAGAAGATTCCAACGTGTCACCCAAGAGATCATGTTGAATATTTGCCCCATGGTTGATGTCATGGCCTCAGAGTGATGTGGTTTTTATATAGTGAATCACGTACATATAGTTAGTACATTATGTTATTTTTTTTTTTACCAATATTGGAGTTTGAAGGCCAATACCAATATTTTTAGACTGAAGTCGCTGGTAGCTGATATTCAATATATCTTTATATTGTCTGTTCTTATGTTTTGTCTTTGTTTTCTTTTTTCCTTGTCTTTTAAACTTCTCAATTTCTCGATTTTTTTGTTTTTTTGTTTTTATTTTCACATTTAACATTTTTTATGTTTTACTAAGGGGAACATCTTTAACATCTTTTATTTGATCTATTTTCTCTATTTTTACAGTGTGACTAAGTAAAATAATTGTGGAAAAAAAAGTATTCCCAAGAATTCCCTCAGAATTGTATTCTTGTCAAGGTGGAAAAGCCTCTGACACAGCATCATGGGACACTAAAACTCTCCATTGAAACCTGACCAATATAGGGTTAAAGTCTGGGATAGATTAGGCCTTTAAATGAAGTAAAAAAAACTAATTAATTAAATGAAAGAAATAAAATGTCTTTGCAGGTTTTACAGACTTTGCATGTAGCTGGTGTCATGAGGAACCAGTGGACTATTATACATACATCTTATACATTATACCTACTGTTTAATAAAGGGAAAATATCGTCAAACTGATCTTCTTCAAAAACGCTTCAAAAACCAGACTCAGGTACCACAGGCAGAGTTGCCCTTCAGTCACTCCTTCCTGATGTCTTCAAGATGACGCCCTGCTGGACCTTCTGCCTGGTTTCCCCCTTTGGAAACAACCAGTACAGGACTCGCTTGGATAATGTGTCACTTTTCTCCTTAAAGCTTTTTTTACAGTCCAAAAACGTTGCTCGTCTCTTGCACAGGGAATTCCTTCAGTCCATGACAAGATAGAAAAAAACTTGGCAGCTGTCAGGCATCATCAGGGTGGAAAAAAACCCCGAGACATCTCAAGGCTCCATGGGGTGGAGTGATAGGAAATTAATGAGATCTTTCGTACACGGCGTCACGGTTCCGTCACAGCTGGACTGTAAGTGGTTCAGTGGCCTTGCTTGGGGATCTTTCACGGGGAAATCTTGTTACTGTGCATTTATGCTTTGCCATATGTCTTGGTTAGCTGGGAGGAACGCACATAAAAAAACACATAAAACAGTATTCAATGTATTCAATGTAAAGATATATTCAAATCCCAACCAGATCCACAGTGGTCCAGATCACCCACCTCGCCTTCTAATTGAAACAATAGTAAATACAGTTATGACATATCGAGCATGACAGGACCACACTTTAGCTCTGCTGGAGGTGATTCAAAAACCCTCCCGATACCAGGAGATGCTCATGTGTGCAACTTCCACATGAATGTTTCAAGATCTGCTCACTCCACTGGTCCCCAGACGGGCTGCAGCACCGCTCCGTGTTCCCTCTTTGCTCCAGGGCGCTGGCAAACACACTGTATAGCTGCTTTACACTAGCTGGTGTAGAGCAGAGAGCGAGTTATGTCCTGTACAGTATGGTGCGGTGTATCAGAAAGGCCAGATCATACCTTCGTTTAGGATGTCGAAATGAATCCAACAAGAACTTACACACTAGCACCAAAGGAAGAAGTCCAAAAGAGGACAACTGATGCAAAAAAGACTGACCCTGCTCATTCAGTCATGAACAGCACATTAACCATGTCGATTTAATTGTGTTGCAATGGACAAGTTGTACCTAGAAACACCATCAGCTGTTCACAGCCAGTGTTACCCAAGAGCTGAGGACCTCCAATATGGCTGCTTGCTAATTGTTGAATCCATACTCAACAGAACGGTCTTGAAAATCTCAGAATTATGGGAATGTGCCTTTTTAATCTGTTATCAATATTTTTTCAAGTACAAGTACGAGTGTGGAATAAAATTAGTTGATGTGCTTTTTTATACAGCCAGCGGTTTGGAAGGGACTGAAAGCGCTGCAATGTCTCGTCTTCCCTTTTCCCCTTCCCAATTATACACCCTCACACTGCTGCTTTCCACTGACATTTATTTACAAACAGTGCAAAAAAAGTGCACACCAGAAAATGTTTCGGTCAAAAGACCCTCATCAATTTTTCCTTTTTCATCAGTGCATGAGGTCTTGCTGGTTTCTTTCTGTGTGTTATTTTTGAACCCACGCATCTGAGACAAACCTCCTACATCACAGGACTCTTCCCTAGAGCACAGACGTCTTCGCTTGAGACATGAACTGGTTTTATTTTTTCCCAGTGTGCAAAAAAAAAAAAAAAGAGAGAACCCTGAAACAAAAGCCTTGAGTGAGTGGATAAGTCAACCCAGACATTTCATTTTCACCCTGCACTCAAGATGAGGAGTACTTGATCATATTTAATCAATAACTGATGAATCGTCTGACTCTTTGAAATAGGATGGTAGCGTACTGTAAGTACAGTGTTGAGGCGCTTGGGTTGCACACCCCCTGCAGCATTTAATTACATGTGAGTGTTTAACACTTGATTATAATCAAGATAATTATGGATGAACTGAATATTTATAAGTCCTAAGAATAGGGAGTCATGGAAAAATACTGGTGCTGAGCAAGACCCAGATGGGATCTAAATGAGCAGGGTCAGTCATTACCCAGGAGGACGGTGCTCGTGAGGTCACCCAGTACTGCAAAACTGACACAGTTGTCTTGGTTTATTTCCAATTAAAATATATACTGTCTGTACATTTGTGTGCTGCAAGGTCTACTGCACCGATATTAAAGATGTAGTTTTAACAAAAAAACTTCTTGATATGTATTTCAAATCTCCCCACATACCTAAGAAATAAGCCTTTGAAGCAAAGTGAACCAAAACAGTGCAGAGGAAAAACATAGTCAGACAAAATGAGCCCCACAGCAACCGTTAAAAGTGTTGCTGCTAGCTTGAACCAGTGATCTATCTCTTTACTTATTCAGTTCTGAAGCTTTATCATGGTCTTTTTTGATGTTTCAGAGGTTTCTGAAAACACTGTGCAGCTTTAAAGTGTACTGCAGACAACATGGATGCCTAGATTCACGAATACGTCTATGTTATGCCTCACCCACTGGTGATCTTCATCACTGTGCATTTCTAGTACATTACATTACAGTCATTTTTATCCAAAGCAACTTACAATAAGTGCATTCAACATAGGCAGAGAACTACTAGTCACCAGAAATCATAAGTGCATTTCCTTCCTAAACAAGCATCTAAGAGCATAACCAGTGCTAAGGTAAAAGAGCAATAAGTTAGCTACATACTTTTTATTTAAACAAATGAGACAAGTAAGTGAAGCAAATAAGCAAGAGCTGAGAGGAAGAGTCAGGGTAGTGTCTCTTGAAGAGGAAGGGTCAGGTTAGTGTTTCTAGAAGAGGAAGGGTCAGGGTAGTGTTTCTAGAAGAGGAAGGGTCAGGGTAGTGTCTCTTGAAGAGGAAGGGTTTTCAGCCTGTGGAAATGCTTCTGAATGCAGATGCTGGGATGGATCCCCCTGTGACCCAGTAACATTTCCTGTCTGTGAGAGAAGAATCAATCAAAAGCAAGCCCAGACATGATGAATAGCACCCGCAAGCAACACAAAGCAATTTAATCAGCGTCACAG
>CABFOQ010004012.1:5751-23822 GCA_900660455.1 Gephyroberyx darwinii | reverse complement strand
GAAGCAGATTGTGTCTCTTGCCCACAGGAACACAGAGCTGGAACCTCAACCGGATTTGTAGTAATGAGACGCAGCAGAGCCCAAGTAGAATAAAAGCCAAGGAGTAGTTTCTGTGAGTTCAGCGAGTCCAGCCGCACACACAATGCTGCGCCTCTCCATGTGAAATCCCTGTATCAGATTGGATTAAATTAGACCTACCTGACAGTTAAAAGACAACAACGAGTTTATACAAGTGCAGCCAGGAACAGAAGCACAGACATTTCCATTTTGGGCATTTAGCAGATGCTCTTACCCAGAACGGCTTACAGTGAGTGAGCAGGTTGGTGTTGAGTGTTTTGCTCGAGGACACTTTTGACAGGATGCTTGGCTGTTGATGGACACTTGCCACAAACCACAATGCCGTCCTCCCACCAGATGTTAACAAGTAGAAACTTGTCATTGCCCATGGAGGATACGGGCATCACTTGGGGAAATCGGTAACAAGATGCATCACCCCTCCAAGTTTCATCAACAATGAACCAGTTGTGTAACAGTTACAAATTTGACCTTTAATTATAGCGCCCCCATCAGGCCAATCTGTGCCATCAACACCCCCCATTCTACCATGGTGGGATTAGGAAATTGGTTTCATGCTGCGGTATAAGCACAGAGGTATATTGTCTGCAGTATCGTGCGTGCAGTTATTGGCTCTCCCCTCCAGCGTATCAGTATGGATCACACCGTTGTGTCTGTACCTGCTCCAGTAGCCGCTGAGTGCTGCAGATGGTCTGTAACCTGTGGTTGTCCTGTCTGTGATGACGGAGCCTAAAACCTGTTTGATCATGCAGTTTCTCTTTGTGGCGCCATCAGCCCAGCCTCTTATCACCTGGTTGAGTCAGAGCATGAAGGACTTCATCAATCCATACGGAGCTCCCAGGTGTTTGTTTCAACAGGAGGAGGTGTAACACAGCGGTGTTTACGGCATAGAAAGGTCTCTGTGTCTTGGCAATGTATAGAGAGCAGAGGAATGGAAATGTTGAATGACTACAAGAGCCCAACCAGAGTGAAAGAAAATGAATTTAATTTATTTCTGACAAAAAACATCTGCTACTACATATTATGGAAGAGTAAAAATGCAATTCATAGTTGATAAATGTGGAAGAAATGATGTTTTAATCACTGTATCTTAACCTTTCTGATTGTGTTGTACACATCTCTAGTGTGAGGTGATCCTAACTGCTGCATTATCATGAGATGTATCTATATGAATGAGGTGCTTATGTGCGATCTAGCTACATGAATGTATAGCTTGTGTGAGCCCATACTGAAAGCTGACCGCATGACAGACAGTACATATTGTTCAGTCCAGGTTGAAAATAACCTTGTAGATGTTTAGAAACTACACCCCTCCTGTCTTTCCCTCTTTATAATAACTGTTCAGATAGTTCTCTGGCAGAGATCTGCAGACCCTACCCTGGGTGTGTATATCTCTCCTGAGCTCAGCTTCAATAAATATACGTTCATGATTCATGACTTAAGGACTCTTTGTCAACCTCTGAATTGATTCAACCATAAGTGAATGATAATTGAATGACTTGGTTCTTCCCCAGTGACAAATACCTCAGTTTTATCATCATTTTAAAAGTGAGCAGGAAAAACCCAGTTTCACCCATATCCTAAATGGTCCAGACCTATCCAAAACTCAAAAACATGAAAAACCAACATTTTGAAATAGTGTTATGTGTAAATGTTTATGTGAAATAACAAATAAATGAGAGAAATGTTGCCAGGTGACATTACTACCTATGGAACTGGCTAATTGCAACTAGCTGTATCCTTTGGTTGGAAGGAACAATACTACTGTAGGGACCAAAATGAGTTAATCCAGTTTGTTAATGAGAGATGATATAACCATAACAACCCTTCTCAATGACGGATATAGTGGATGTGATGTGTATTACAATGAAGACAAATTGTTTTCCTTTCCATGCCATGCAGGCTGAGGTCCAGTGAGTTGCAGCGAGAAAAGTTTTTAAATTGGCTTAGAAACGTCACATTGCAAATCAATCTTAGATCAAAATCACCTTGCAGCAGGGAAACACAGACTTTATCCATTGAAGTTTACTGAGAAGGATGCAAGATAATACAGTTTTCAACATCTAGTGCTTCCTCAATGAAACATCACTAGACACATTTCCATCCTCCATGAAACTGAGAGGTCTGACTCAGAAGGGTCTTCAGAGGTTAAAATCAAAGCGTTGGTTTCTTGTTGATCAGCTAAAATGCTGAGAGGAAAATGGCTGGGAATGAATTGGATAAGAACTGCTCTGTTTGCACAACGTTCACCTCTACTTGATTGTCATCCATTTAATTGTGAAGTTTAAATTACTATATTAAGTCCTAATAATATAGTGAAGAATGGAGCATATTGAATGTGTAGTGATTCATCTTGGACATACAGAAAACCTTGATGTTTACACAGTGGTGGTGAGGTGGAGAGAGGGAAGGAGGAAGAGAGTGTGTGAGAGAGAAAAAGACAGAAAGACATTTTTTTATTTGTATATTAACTCAACTTCAGCGTTGCATTAGTTTGCCTGCACCCAAAAAGAAAAACATCTAAAAAGCAACCATTCTGATCTCTACACCAGGCGTACAGCTGGCTTATTAGATCTATAACAATTAGCTCCTATAGTAAAACCAGCTGAGTAGCATTACCCTAACAATTACCCTAGGATTGCATTATGTGTGTGTGTTGAGTGTGTGTGGCTAAATGTGTGCTATGGACACATTTGGCAGCATGTATGTACAAATACACTACCTTATCAAGCCGCTTGCGTGTGTGCGTGTGTATTTGAGTGTGTACGTACACCTATCAGCATGTGCTGTGTTAGAACGGGAGTGCCATCGTGATGTATCTGGGCCGGCCACCTGTCTCTGTGGCTGACAGGGGTGTTTTCTAATCTGACAGGTAATCTGCCCAGCAGACACAGTGACAAACGACTCCCAGTGACACCTCCACCTCCCCCTGCTCTCGGGCCAGGATTGAATCAGTCACACAGCCAAATCAGCCCTCAAACACAAAAAAAATCTAATAGAAGCTTGATAGCGTTACCAAGAAGCACATGTGCACTGCATGGCCACTGTAGGCCTATTGACTGTTTAGATAAATACCCCTCTTGGTAATAGCCTTATTTGTGGAAGCAAGCAGATCCAGTATGATTATGTTTGATTTATATTGTTCAGGTCTCACAAGAGAGAGGGGGAGAGAGAGGAAATATTCTCTTGGGGTGTTTAATCTAAACTCTTAATTGGATATCTACATGCAATACAGTTGCAATGTATGAGTGAACAGCTCCTCCTTCACTTGGTTCATTCCAGGATTCTCTTTCAATCCATTTTAAGGAGGTCACCTCTGCTTAGTCATATAACCTTTAGTATTTTCTCTCATAGTTTATTGAGAAGCAATGATCTAAATTTGCTGTATGAATTACAACCAAGCCTTTGACAGAACAAATAACATATTGATGTAGCACATAAGTGAGTACTTGTAAACAGCCTTGGTGGGGCTCCGTTGGGAGAGGGGAAGCTATCTCATGTAAGGCAAATTGAACAAGGGGACTAGTGTTTCACATTCTAAATGTACGCTGTGAAGGTAAATGGCCTGAGGGGCAAACACAGCCGCAAGTTCATTTCACCAATTATAAAATGGCTTACCAACAAAAAACTCCCATAATATTAGTTAAAACTTGCTTGAGGTAGCTTTGCAGAATTTTAAAGAAATTGCTAAACATCTTGCAACACCTAAGGGTTGGGGCTAATATCTAGGTTAGAGTATTCCGACTTGTGTTGAGCACAGCTATTCCCATCCCATAATGAACATGAGATGTAATGGAAACACCAATGGACTAATGGAGCACTGGTGTTGTTTTCTAGTCCCACAACAGCTGAACAAGCTAGAAAGCCTTATTGTCACTATTGTTGCCTACTGATAGCAATCAGAGAGTAGGGTCTGACAGCAATATCCTTGTTAGCGTAGCAGGCTAGCTAGCCATTTCATTGTCTCAAAAACAATGCTGCAAGTATATTATGCCACGCAGTTTGCAGTAACTGTGTACAGCCAGGAAAGCTATGCGAGGCATCTGTACTGTTAGACTGAGTAGACGGTGTGTGATTGCCCCAACGCAGTCTCACAGAAAAAATGAGCACAAACTCTGAAATGCAGATTACATGTGGTGGACACAAATAATTGGTCATTTGTATGTTACTGGACATGCCATTTTCACGTGTTTGCCAAGTGAAAGGTTTAGCTAACGGTTCAATTTAGACAAGAAAACGACTTCTGTTAAGGTTAGGCAGCTAAAACTTAAGGTTAAGGTTAAATAAGAAAAACTTAACTCACAGTATTAATAAAAGGACCCAGGTCAACAGAACTGCAGGTAAATGTTTCCCATCCACCACCCAGGCCTCCATCCCCTTACTTCCTGCTATTTCAAAGTCAAACTACTGCCTGTTTCTAGTCGTGTCTCCTCCATGTAATCCCTTCTTGGAGGGGAAACATACTTTATTTGCATTTTAAGACGTCATGCTCATTTCGCAAAATTTCATGAGACCAAGCCGGATTGCCCATGTAACATTGTGAAAGTCCAGAGAAGGCTTTCTCACTACCCTGTCCACTGGCATGAAACAGGCAACCTAAAAAGAAATTTCCATGCCTCAGAATTAATCCGAAGTGAGCACTGAACAGAGCCGTTGTGCAGCAGGCAGAATGGCAGTCTGCAGTGTCTCCATTGTAATGCTTCTTCCTCTTTCTGCTGTGTGTTGTTTTATCGTAAACCAGCTGCCCAGACAGGCAGGTTTAATCCATCAGTTCATTTATGAAGAAGCCATTACCAAATGTGGGCCTGGTGCAGCAGCTTGGCCTCTCTCTCCTCTTTCCTCAATCTCTCCTGCTTCACTCTGTGAAGGCGTCTCATTTCAGAGTGCATTGCTCTGTCATTCTCTCAATAAACAGTACAGCTCGGGCAAAATGAGACTGGTGACTATCTGACCTAATGTAGCCATGCTGCCTGACTGGGCTGAATTAACAGGCTGCTTGCTAGCTATATTCTGTTGATAGGGTTTCCCAGTGTTGACATGTGTTGGGCAGGATTACTCAAATACTCCGTCTTCTGCAGAATTTGCTTTCCTCATCTGTTGCCGCTGTAAGATTGGCTATCTTCATTTACATATATGGCAAGAATATGCAGGCAAATGAGGCAGGAGAATTAGAAGAAAGGGAAGCCAAAGTGGTTCCAGGTGGTGCGCTGTGATTTTAACAGGGGTGGAATAATTGGAAGTATTATGAAATCATAAAAGATTCATTATAGCCGCTATGCAGGAAATGGGATGAGAGCGAGGGCTGTTTGTTCTCTGTGATGTGGATGTGCAAATCAGGTTACATAGACGGCGTGTGGTATGTTTAACTCAAATGAAAGGGTGCTAAGTGGTTATGTGACAATTCACTTTTAAGGGTAAATAGAGGTTTTGTCTGGCTTGATCACAACTCTCTTATTGCCGTCATTGTTTTATGCTATTCAATGCAATATATGCCATTTAGTCGCTTTGTTTATCCAAACCTCTGTGCTTCGGGTGCATGCATTTTAGTATGGGTAAATTAGGGGAATTACATCCCTAACCTAGGCACTACCCATTCAGACAAAACCAAAATTTCAATTATTCTTTCATTTCACCATTAAACTGCAAACCAATTCAGCTGTAAATCAAGCAACACTGTTTTGAAACAATTTTGATCAAACCAAACTGTCACCATGACATTAACTCAGTAGCATTTCAAGAGGCTGAGGAGAGCTTGCATACAAGGTCTCCTTTGGAGAATGGAAATCTGCTGTTATCAGAACTGTGCAAGCCTACTTGTCTGTCTCGGGCAGTGCTGGGGTCATCTGTATTGCCTTATTCACTTGTCAAAATCATTTAGATAGACCTATTATTGGATGCCAAGTTTCTGTCCACACTGCAAGACTTTGAAAGAAGGAGGAGAAGAAAGTTGGGAGAGTAGGCATTCTCCATGATCAGAGGCAAAATAAGGGCTGTGCTGTCCAAGTGTTCAGAGAAATAAAATAGAATGAAACATTACAAAACCCTGCTCCTGTGGTGAGCATTTTGTGGATATACCCTTGGCTTGTCCAGCTTGACTTGTTAAAGGAAAACACCACTCTCAGATATCACCCATCTGTTATGTCCAATGCATTCCAGGAGTTATTTTGTGATGGGAGTGTTGAAATGTACCTTCTTTTTGTTATATCCACTTTCCCTGAACCCGCCTTGTCTACTTCTACTTCAGTTGATTTCCAGAATGACTCTCGACAACCCCCAGAGAACGTGCTTGGACTTGTTGAATTCAGCCGGTGGTTTTATGTGTAGGTGGAGAGAGCAGGAATGATAGTGATAGTAATGGCAAGAGAGTGAGAATTTTTGCAGTCAGGAAAAGCGAGAGTCGAGCCCCCTTACTCAAAACACAACATGTCTTGTGGCTGCACTGCGTTCTGGTCTATTAAGGTGACTGTTGGTGGAGAAATTGGTAGAGTCTAGAAAGAAGCCCTTTCTCTTCAATTCTGAGAGAATGACACCAAAACCTGACATTTACCATCGATGTTTTAGATCCCTGAAAATTAAATTAAATTGAAGTCCACTGTAGCTGTGCTGGAAATATCTCAGCCTGAAGTCACATTGTCTATGCTTGGCCCATTATCTGCGGGACCAAGAAAAATACACCCAGGAACGCAATGTACATCGCTAATGTTTTTTAACAGTAGGTTTTCCCTCTTTTCCGTTTACCAACCTCTTGTGTTTGGATTCCTTTGTATTGATACCGATAAAGACCTTCCTGTACACGATACCAGTTGTCACTTTGTCACATTCCCAGACTGAACAAGATTAGGCTAATATCTAAACATCTGGCATCTGTGAAATGTGAAGAATTTATGAAACCAAATTAAGTCTTGTCGGTTTAATAGGCATGGGGTATGTTCATCATTAGGCGACTCATCACATATTAATTATCGACCTAATGTGCGCCTTGCTGGTCCAAATAAAGCTTTGATATCAAAAAACGAACGACACTGCTTTAGTCTCTGGCTCATAAAATCTCTATAATGGTGTACCTCTAGGCAATGCCCATCAAGTGGCTCTCCCTTGTTCCTGCTGACTGCAGCATTGCACCTTTAGGTGCCTGCTTTTATGAATGATAAAGGGGTGTCATATGCCAACAAGAAATTAATGGAAGCACTTAGGAATCTTGCAAGAATCCTTGACTTCAATAAAAACAATCTTTGTCGCTGATGATCTGTGTCGTTCGCAGCTAGCTATTACTTGTGCAGGTTTTTTTAACAGTTGCTTCATTTTGGAAACATTTAACGGTAGCGGTTTCTGTATCTTTCCAGTGACCGTGCACAAGTACAAACAATCCAGCACTCATCATTGTAATGTTCACAGTATGGCCATTGATGATACACCAATAGGGAGGTACAAACAAATGGTCATGAATAAAACTTCCAATCCCTGAAGCGTGTGTGTGTGTGTGTGTGTGTGTGTGTGTTTGTGAGAGGACCTTTAAATCATGCCTCTAAGGCCAGTTAAAGCTGTGCACATACGGGGCCCAACTCTCCCCTGTGGCATACAAACGCTAGGCTCATTGATTCCCCAAGTTCCCTTGAGCTAAAATACCTTTTCTCCTTTAAACATATTCCTGGGTTATACAACAATTAGTTACTTTTTTCAAGTGTAATGTCATGTCATCATTCTTAGTCACTTTAGTAGAATTCATTTATCACCTTTTGTAATCCAATTACTGTAAACCTGTTACTCTGTGAAGTATTGAAACATTTGTTTTGGCCATCTTATTGTTTGATTCTGTGTTCATCTAGCATTCCTCATTGAGTCATAGTTCACGAGAACACTATATCATATTAGGAATGTACGATGTCAGACAATGTTGACGTCTCTTTCTGGAAAATGGACACAACATTCTTTCACTGAGGGAGAAATCAAAACAATGTGGCTGAGTAATCTTCGGCTGCAGTGCCTTTCCACTTAATTAGATTGCCACAGCATTATCATCCAGCAGGATTGTGTCTTTCAAACATTAGCCCGAAGAATTTAGTAGGTGAAAGATTTCAAGGGCAAGGAGAGCATCTCTCTCTTCTCTCAACTTCCCTCAGGAACGAGCCCTACATGTTCAAGATACCGCTCAGTAATTACAGCTTGTCTACCGCACACAGACAAACATTTAACATATGAAGGACACAGCAGCAGCTGTTGTTCATATAGATGTGCATGAATCCCATTCACTTAGTAGCTGTTGATGTTGTCACCCTGCGATTTATCAAAGCAGGAGGTTGAATCCCCCTAGCACTGGGCCCATGTAAATAAACCATTGTTACTGTTGTATCTCACTGGCTACACCACACGGCTATTCAAATAACATTTGTTTTCCTCCTTTCTGCAAGCTATTATTGCATGAGTTGTATGCCATATATGAAACGTTAGCTTCAGAGCTATAGCACGCTGTCTGATTTCATAGTCTAATGGAAACAATAACTTTGATGTGGGGGTTGTATAAATAATGTATTTCATGAACGAATGCACCAGGGATTGCAAAAGGTCAGGGAGAGTTTACACAGCAATATGTGGCAGATGGAGGACAAAATCCAAGAGTGAATTATTTAAAAGGGGAATTGACAGTGTGGTGACAGAAGGACAATTCAGAATTAATCCAGTTTACTAACCTCTGCCAATGCATCTGAGACATCTTCAAGGACCCGATAGCAAAATCTGATTTTATTTAACCTTCTGTCAGCTTTGTTTACATCCACTGCAGCTGAATATGTCATTCACACAGCGGCTGATGTACGTGAATGGTTTGCATAATACTCGGTAAAGCCGCCGAGCAGATAAAGTGAATGTGGCATCAATAGTTGTAAATGTGATAATTGAACCGGGCGAACATCAGGCAAGCACAATCACCCCCACTTGATAACATTGAAGTGTGACACCGGATTCCCTACTGATTTCAAGTAGCATACCATCCGTCGCGGCGAGGAGAAACAAAGCTGTCTGTCACGCCATAAAAATCCATAGCAACTCATCGATTGTGCTCGTCTGTGGAGAGGCTGAATGCGCAAGAACAACGGATGGTGCTTTTGTTTCCCCTGTCACATAAAGCAGTATAGCAAAACACTAGCAATGCATTTAACATGTGGATCTCCTAATGCGAGTCCCAGGTGTACGCATGTGCCTTGTAACTCAAATGGAAACCCTGTGTGTGTGTGTGTGGTTATACTTGTGTGTGTGTCCTCGTCTGCTCAAGGCTGCGACTGTGTGCCTTTAACTCCGTTGAAGAATTCTGGACACATGTCAGGTCCTTTCATGTTTTATGAGGGCGCCGGCCGAGGGCTTGTTCACAGTGTGAGCTAAAGGCACAACAAGGGCACCTGTCACTTGATAGCACACCTATTGTGCTTTCTCCTTCTCCCAGCCATGTTTGAAAGAGAAGCCCTTAAGAGATGGTGGGGACAGGAGAGGGACGGTAGGTGGAGAGATATGGGATGAGAGAAGAAAGGAGGAAAGGCCTTTTATCTCGTAACTCTGCTCGCTGTTGTCTTGACAATGGTCCGCAGCTATAATTGGCCATGTACTGGAAAAGCGTAACTGATTGAATGACGGCATATTTCAGACCAACAGGAGTGACTCAGGCAGCTGGGAGGAGATTTAATATTAAGATCCGCTGTTGAGCGTTTTTTTCCCCTGGCTTTCCATTCTAACGTTAGACAAAGACGTATTATACCTGCTCCATCTGTAACACTAGCAGGTAAGATTTCAAAATAAAGTAAAGGTGAGATTTTCTCTAAATATGTCCTCATATCAATTTCAATAATGACCAGAGGCACCACATTCTTTAGGCCCTGTGAAATTACCAGTCACATTTATTTATTTTTCCTTAGATTTTTGTGGGAAATAAGGGACATTGCTCCCATATTGGAGCAATATAGCATGAATCTGAGCACCGGGGCTACTGTTTGAAATGATCATGTTTTTTATTGATTTTATCAGGTGCACACCAAAACTAAAACAAACAAGCTACTTGTGAGTCCATGTGACATTTGTTTTAAAGCCCTGGTTCACAATATTATTGTAGTAATTTAATGACAAATCATTTCAACATCTCATTCATTTAATATGACAGGGCTCAAAGGGCCACTGGTAGCAAACAGAAGAGATAAATCACATGCAGTCGAGGAGCAGTGAAACAATATGCAGGACATCTCTGTTTGAACTTAACACACTCATAAAGACCGTGCACTTGAGCTGATACTTGTCTCCTCCCTTTTTGAAGGAGGGGAAGCTCCTTAGGCAAAGACCGAACACTTTTAACAAGAGGAAACTAGATGACATTGATAAGGAGGCCTTTTTTGAGAAGCACTTGAGGGGAATTTTAATTCCCTTGACATGTGTTCTTCTTAGTGCATTAAAACACTAACAGCTCTCTATTATTTGGAAGCAAGAGAGAAGCTGCAATGGTTTTTGAAGACTATTTCCCATGCTTTCAGCCTTTCCTAACAGTACATTATAAGGCGTGAAATATAATACGCAAGTGATGTGGCGAGGTCCTGTTACTGCTGTGAATAATTTTATCCAGATTGCTCTAAAGCTTTTATTGCAAATCATCTGCTTCGCTATTAGGCTGGCTTGTAACTATGGCATTTATGGTTCATAAACAGTGTTTCTCTTTCACACACTAATGATCATTATACACTGTTAAAACAAAGTGTCAAAACACCATTTCTTGGCACCACATAGCTGCCACAACAAATGCTGCTTCAGAGCAGTTAGTGTGCTGGTGTCATAAAACAATGTGAATTTTGATGGTGATCTCAGAGGACTATGTAAGATCGTACACAAATGCTTCTGTATATGGTGCCTTGAGATATAGTAGGTTAAATCATGATTCCAGTTCGTTAGTGTTCATAAGCTTACTACAATTACCCAGCTGTCAAATCCAAACTCATCCAAGGAATCATTTAATTCTGTTGCACAAATGTTAATTAAATCAACTTTTCTTTAAAAGAACCCTGCTGAAATGTTTTTAACATAATTAAATAAAATACTTTTCCACCCTCAGCATTCATGTCATTCAGTGTGTGCAGAGTTATAATTGTGTATTACTGCAGTTGAATATGCTCATTTGTTTTGATCTGTTTTTTCTGATCTGTTTTAGTGTAGCAAGGCTAAAGACGTCAGTGAAACACACTCCTCTGGTATGAACACCGTCCTTCATGCATTTCAAGACTGTTTTTGAATCAGCTTGATCCTTAGCCCAGCCGTCTATCAAGCTGGCAGGCAGGGAACTCGTGGGTTACAGACTGAGGAGAGACAGAGAAGAGTCTAGGTCTTGCTTGAATGAGTGACAACTGTAACACTGACACACTCTCGTTTAACGCCGAATATGTCAAGGAGTGAAGTACAGCAGGAAGCACAATGCATTGTGCATGCCTTATCTCTCACACACCCTTCACTATACCAAGCACATGACTTTTAACTTCAGGATGTGAGTTAGGGAAGGCAAATGGGCTCTTCGCTTTTTCTTTCAACTACCGAAGAGCGTTTATTTACTGTGAAAGGTGCACATCTTTCTTTCTCTTTCTCCGTCTACCGTTTTCTCTCTTAGCTGTTCACACAGGGCTTGGTGCTCCCTCAGCTTGCTGCTGTAGAGTAGGGGGAAAGCCTGGCGGCGATGGGATCTGTGTGAAGCTTCGCAGGTGTCAACAGGGAGTTATGAGTGATCTCCTGGAAGAAGATTTAAACTCTGAGCTCTTTAATGTGTTCCTGGGGAGGCGGGCAGGCAGGTGGGTACAGAGGCCCATCATCTCCCCCTGGAGATGGTGTGGATGGTGCCTGAAATGTGAATAAATTAGGAGTGAGGCGCTGTGTTGATGCTCCGGGAGATAACCTGGGAAAGCGGTGAGAGATTCTTTTTGCAAATAGTTCCCCAAGGTGGGAGCCGTGTGAGCAATAGCAAACTATTCATCCTTACACGTTTAAGTGAGGCATGGTTGTGGCCTGGACCTAGGGCAGTGCAGTGGTGATTTATTTTCATCTTCTTTGCTCTGGGTTATTTCTCCCTTGCTTCTCCCCCCCCAGGTAAATTGCAGCCCACTAATGGAAGCCTAAAATGTTCTGTGTCAATACAAGGGCTGTGAAGTAAACTTATTGAAACAGTTATTAAACAAGGGAGCACAGATACTGGGAGAAAATCAGAATAACATTATCTTTCTATCAGAAAGAAATCTTGTTAAACTACAACCAAAATGCAAATAACCACAAGGTTAACAGGAGAACGTATCAATAATGCATGAATTGTTCCCATAAGCAACAACGAATCAATAATATTCCCCCGTCCTCTGATCTCGGAGCGCCTGTGTACATCTGCAGCGCGCTTCAAAAGAACCAAACAAAACCTCATTTCGCAATTAGAACAACAACGAAGGAGCACAACTTCAAACCGCTCGAACCAGCCTTCAGTCTGTCTGACGGGACCCGAAGATAATAACTCAAAGGTGTTCTCACATATCTCCCGAACAATATGTCAAGATGGGTTTTTCAAAGCTCCGCTATATCATCATCTGGGCTTTGCTTCTGTAGTGCAAGATTCAAAATTGATGGTGTACCAATGGAAACTGACAGCACAGCATAAACATCCCGATACCAGTAGTATATTCTGCTATATTCAACATCACTATCATCATTGTCATCATCATCATCATTCTCCCCGCCACCCCGACTGCCACTATGACCCCTCTCCTCAAAGTCAGTAATGTCTTGATTGAGAGCAGCTCGCCCCGCAGCAGTAGCGCTGTCTGATATGAACAGGGCGATCCCGTCAGAGCCATATGCTTCAGATGCCTCACCTTGAGCTGTGCAGATGTTTAGTATGCATGAGCTCGCAATGGAGGACTGATAGCCGTCTGCCTCGGGCCTTTTAGCTTTTTACAGCCTCCTCCTCCATGTGTCCCTATCATCCTTAATGATTCAGTCAGGACCTGATCTGAAAATAAAAACCTGTGGCAAGGTTTGGAATATGGCGTTAAACAAGCAAGAACACATTATACCCAGGGTCAGTCAAAACCATTAGTGGAATTGGATCAATTTTTAGGTTCATTACCTCTGTGTGGATTGGATGGCCTCATGGAACATTTCACTCTCTAGACTCATCCTATTTAGGCCAAGCAGTGCAGGTGCTCTACCCTGCCATATGCATAATACGCTACACAAATTATTTAGTCAAAGCCAAATAATTCATTAGAGTGTGGATGAGAGTGTAAACTTTCAGAGATTGTTCCAATACATGCCTCCTTGGTAATAAAACTAGACCGCTTATTGCACCAATCTCGTTATAAATCTGTACATAAAGTCTGAAAAAGTGAAAAATCATGCAAGAATATTTGGATAATGCCATGAATACAACATCTGAAGTTTTCAGACCAGTTTCATGTATTCTCCCAGTTTCATGGTGAATAATATCCACTGACCCGAGGGAAAACTAGATTAAAACGTTATGTTCCTCATACAGTACATTGTAATACAGAGGATTAACACTTCTTAACACTCTGTATGACAGATAGGTAGTATATACTCTAAGGCCTGTTGTGTTTGTCCTGCATGGGGAATAGCTAGTACTGAACAAATGAATACATTCACAGTACCTTTATCATTTGTCAGACCTTTAAAAAAGCTGCCATCAAACAGCTGCTGTCCACATGAAGCTTGTTTTTAAATCTGAAATGACAGCAGCGAAAAGGAATCTGGATGACTTCCCTGAGAGGCAGTCTTATATTCAGTACAGAAAGGACACAACTGATGCTTCCAACCAAAAATAGCCCTTTTGTTGGCAATTTTGGGAAACCCTTTGAAGGTTACATATGCATGCAGTTGATATCAATGAAAAGACACAATCCTGTCTTTAACTGTTCTGGCCTGCAGTGCTCCTGAACACACTGGGGCTCTCCCAATGCCCTTACTTGTTATACAATACGCTCTTTTTGGTTTTACTGTGACTGTGAATATCACCAACAACAAAAAAACTCACCAAAAATTCAACTTTTAGACCTCCTATATATTTCACTTTCATCACTTTTTGCTCATAGAGCAACTGTCAAGAAAAGGACTCACTCAGTCGAAAATTGAAACTGTGAATGGTAGCACTAGAGAAGTGAGTGAAAGCATCTCCAGCAAAAATGCAATTCCAAAAAGGCAATTCAATAATAGACAAGGCGTGTAGCCATCCCTCTCTGTCGCGACTGGCAGTCTTCATGATAGACACAATGACAGTGATTGCATTGCTTGCATGTGTGTATTCCGGATTACAGCTCGTGTCTCGGGGCAGGTCTTGCTCAGGATGAATTATATGCATCTTTCATACATACACACAAGCCGTAAACACACTGCAATGCCTGTAGGCCTCAGCATTCCAGCTGATGTCAGCATCTCTCAGGTATCTTACTCAAATTTCTTGTAAATGGGATGAGATATTACACAGGCCTTGAGTATGGGATGTAATGTGAATATGCACCAACTGAAAAGTGGAGTATTTGAGAAGGCTTTTATCCCAAATAGCAGCCGTGTAAACGCAGAAAATAAAAATCTTATGGGACCACATTCATATACATTGTTGCAACATTAGGCAGCTCGGTCTGCTTGCTTCAGACATATTGCATCATAGCTGTATTGTAATATAGCATACAGATAGTATTGCTCTCCCAGGGTGTGGGTCAGGGACTGTGGGATTGGGGGGGGGGCACCCTCCTTTGTATTGAGCTCTTCTATACTGTAGGTCTGTGCACATCTCTGCTGGGAACCTCATTAGAAAGTCGCTCAGGTATCCAACAGTAAAATAGTCTAGGACTGGAAAAGATTGGTTCCAAAATTGAAAACAAGACAGAAATATTATTCTACAGCATTTTGCACTGAACAAAAACCCTCATATGATCCAGTTAGGCTTTGTTATGATGTAGTTTCCATCGGATCCCAGAGGACTTTCTGTTTTTGGATTCCTAAAGGTTTTTTTTGATAAGTGGAGGGAAAGAGAAAGGAGGAGGGGAAAAAAAGAGATAGAGCGATGGGGATGTGCGCCCGGCTACACAGCCTTGCTATCGCAGCATGGGAAATGTATGCAAAGCTATTCATGTGCTGCAGCTCTGCTGATCCACACAGATGCACAGGCACTCACAGACGCATCAGTCTGGAAATACCAGATCGACATGCTTACATGAGATGTCAATTGATCGCACTCGAGGCTGGGATGATTACTTCAAGTGTTAATAGCGTTAGACAAGCCGGCGAGGGATACCCCTGCACATGCAATTCATTTTGTGGTTTTTCGAATGTGATTTTTATGCATTCGAGCAGAGAAATTAATAATTCAGATGTGTGAAAAACGACACAAGAGAAGGTCTGCTGGATTCCCAGTTCTGATTCAGCAGGAGGTCTTACAGACTGATTAGCAGCATCCCTTCCTTGCAGTAGGTAATAGTTTGAGTGATGGTCTCTGATTTACTTCATCCAGTTGGTTTTATTTATTTCCATATTTCTCCACTGGTGCCTAGTTTGTTTTGGAGAGGGTGCTGTTACAGACTGACATTTTCCTATGGTTTGCAGCTCCGCAGGAAACCAGATAGAAGGCCCCGAGATAAAACAATGTGATGAGTTATTATTGCCGTGTGTGCGTATGTGGGTTTGAGTGTTTGTGTATCCCTCTGCTTGATACCAATCTCTAATTCATCTAGTTTAGATCTTCTTGGATCTCACATTTATCTCTATTATATCTTTCATACTCTTTTCTACCACTTGCAGCATCTGGGATCGGGGGTCTTCTTCATTTTTTCCCTGTCAGTGGGCAAAAAGTGCTGTCAGCTTCACCCTATCAAAGCAGGGGTCACTACGCCAAATAGACAAGGGCAACAGCCACCTTTTCATTCAACCCCCAGCAGGTTGTTGACATGAATCAGTGAGCATACAGTACGGGCTCAGCAAAAAGGAGAGGCGCTACTTGACACATCATATAGCTTGACGGAGAAGTATTCAGTGGTTGGTCCTGATCTGTTCCAAGTGTTTAGAAAACATATTCCAGGCATCAACGTTTGACTGCCAAAATGATATGCTGTGCAACAGTGGATTGTGAAATGAACGGTTTCCTGTGAAGTGTGGTAAAAGAAATGTTAAAAGAAATTCTGTCTCTTTGTGTTGAATTGTGAAATTCACCTATTGAGCCTCGTGGAATAGATTTTCATAAGCTTTCAATTACAACCAAAGCTTTGGCCTTGCATTTGTCTAGCTCTAAAGACGTTACTGTCCTTGTGTTCCAAAGCGATGCAGTATGTACCAACTATTTGCATGAGCTTCGTTATACTGAGAAACCCAGCTTCCTGCTTCTTTGTTTCCTCCTCTCTCGCTCCTCCCGTCTCTCTCTCTCCCTCGATCTACCTTTTTCTGACATAGCTCATTACTTTAGCAGGGCTGGTTAGTTAACACACACACACACACACACACACACCCACTGTGTGCACATGCACTCGGCTCAGTGGGCTACAGCGGTGGTGCTGTCATGCACGGGGCTGGGTGAAGGTTTGACAGCAGACAGCGGGCTGGTGCTTAACAGACAGGCAGTGAAATGCATGGCAGTGTAATTGCAATGAAGGGATAATTTGACATCCACTTGGTTATGATAGCTTGCAATTGTCTAGTTCTTCCTGAAGCCACACACGCACACACACACACACACACACACACACACACAGTGCATACAAACATACAAGGTGCTGAGGCGATGCTACCCATGCAGGGCTACCCATGTTCCTACAGAGCTGCTTTAAGGTAAAGCCCTGTCACGGGTCGATGCTTTTTCCGTCTGTTTATTCCTCCTGTGAAAATCCACCTTGTCTAGAGGATCATAAGCATCAAGACAATTCACAGTGGAAGGAAGGGCTTAATGCTTTTGTCCCACAGTGGTAGATAGTTGTTTTTCAGAGAAATGTTTGAATTCTCATTTCATTGAGACTGACAGTGCAATTCATCACTACGCGAATCCCTTCTTTAAACGATGCCAGTGCATTGTTGCTCAAGGACAAAAAGCAACGAGTACCACATACCCGCCAAAAATGCCTAAACGTGTCTTTTTCTCTCTCTTTCTGTCCACTGTTTTATTTAGCGAAATTAAGCTGTCTTGCTTGTGTCCGCGTCTCCTTAGGCTACTGCTCTTGCTCTCGTGGATGAAGCTGAATAAAACATGACTGACATCTTGTCATCTCTGAGAGAATGGGCTGAGAATGAAAAAAGAAATGGAAAATCTCACCTCTGCTTATTTGTCAGTATGGCTATAAGAGGAGAAAACAATATAGATACACCTGCCTTTATTCCACCTATGTCAGTTTTGCATGGATTTAAATCTACAGCAAGCACATTGTTGAATAACTTCAGAGGTTGACAAAGAGTCCTCGAGACAGGAGGGGGGTAGTTTCTAAACATCTACAAGGTTATTTTCAACCTAGCCTGAACAATATGTACTGTGTTAAAGGTTTCTTGAGTCTCTCGTGTGGTCAGCCTTCAGTATGGGCTCACACAAGCTATACATTCATGTAGATAGATCGCACATAAGCACCTCATTCATATAGATACATCTCATGATAATGCAGCAGTTACAGTGATTAAGACATAATTTCTTCCACACACATAGTATGTGACGGTGAGTTAAAATACCTAGTTCATCAGACTTGTCTAACAGTAATGTTTGATGTCCTGGTAATCACACTGTAATCTTCTGATCTTAATCTAACACTGATCTTTTCTGTTGTTGATCGTTCCCTTTTTCCATCCCCGACCCAGCCATCCCTTATTCCCTCTGGCTCTCCTTTCTTCTTCTTCTCCTGCTGTTGCTTTTTTTCCCCATCTGATGCATTAGACAGAAAGGCTAACCTTCACTCCTCCCCCAACCCCCAACCCACCCAAGTTGCCATGACGTGATGTATGGCTTTAACCTGGGCCTT